>CABHPH010153454.1:0-37153 GCA_902168325.1 Peromyscus nudipes
CCGGAAGATGAAGATTACTTCATTTCGTAGTTCTGTTTAGGGATCCTATTGGAACAGAATAGGAGGGGTTGGAATTTAAAGATTACTTTATAGTTCTACTTAGGGGTCCATAGGAATATAATTGAAGGGGCCGGAATTTGAAGATTACTTTCTGATTGTTTAGAGGTCCACAGAACAGAGTGGGAGGAACGGGAATTTCATGATTTCTTTATTTACTATTTCTGTTTGTAGGTCCATAGGAACAGAATGGGAAAGGCTAGAATTTGATGTTTACTTTACTTCCTGGTTCTATTTAGCAGTCCACAGAAACAGAATGGGAGGAACCGGAAGTTGAACATTTCTTCATTTAGTAGTTCTGTTTAGAGGTCCACAGGAACAGGATGGGAGGGGCCGGAAGTTGGAGATTACTTCACTTCCTGGTCGCGCTCTGCTCCGAGCAGCTTTGTGTCCAGAAAGCGTGGAGATCGATCCTAGGTATTACTGGGTTTTGGGGTGGGTAACTTGCTTTAAAATCATCACAAACTCAACTCTCCCACCCTTGCTTGTCCCTGTGAGCCCCTTACCCCGAAAAGCCCCTTTTGGCTTGGCGCCCAGTGTGCTTCACTTGAGTTTTCAGAAAGACGTGGCAGTTTTATTCAGATCTGTCTACTTTGCTGCTGTTCTCATAGAAAGAATGCTCTGGCAGGAGGTCGTTGGATTTAGACAACTGAAATGGAAATACCAGGCTTTAAAGGGACTGAGAGAGGCCAGTCTTGAAGATTCCAGGCTCTGTGGCTGGGGGTGGGGTGAACATACACATACCGCTGATGCTAATATGGTGGCCTAAGTGGGTGTGTACAGGCACAGGTCTCCACCCCTGTATGGTGGCCTCTGCCCCTGTATGGAGGTCTAAGTGGGTTTGAATGGACACAATTATTCATCTGCCTTGTATGGTCGCCTAAGTGGGTCTGTTTGCACAGGCCTCTGCCCCATATGGTGGCCTAAGTGGGTCTGCACAGCCACGGGACTCCACCCCTGTATAGTGGCCTAAATGGGTCCAATCAGGACTAAAAACTGAAGGGCTCCTTCACTTTCCCTTAAGAAAGTAAGGCAATAAGAGCTTTGTTGAAAATGCCTTACTTCATTGCCACAATAAGCTAGACATCATACCTAGGTCAGATAAAGTCAGGATGAGGACTTTAATCACCCTGGAAACAACACTCCTTGTAATAGCAAAAGCTCTCAAGTATCTCCATTTTGGCTAGTACTGAGTCCCCATTGCCATCTGAATGACGAAGTGGAGAGGAAGGCAGATTAAATTTCTACTTGAGTGACACTGAGCGAGTTTGGAGTGTTAGCTTGAGAAGAGCAAAAGGAAATTGGCATACAGACTTTGCCAACAATAGATATGATTGATTGTGAATGTAAAGTAAGGGAACTCTTGAGTCTTGTTCCCAAGGGACCCTAGTGAAAGACCTGACTCACTCTCAGAAGCCTGAAACTAGACTTAACAAGCTTTCATTTCCTCCACAGGATCTGCAGAACAGAGATTGATCCACGAGTACGGGAGCCCTGGTATGTTCCTAGAAAGATTCTCTTCTGGAAAGCTGCAAAAGCAGGTCTTTGTTAAACCCAAGGTATTCTCTACCTGGTAGTACTGTGTAATTACAGGTTGTCATTGTTACCCTTGCAGATTCCTGTCTTGTCAGCATTCCTGCTTCAGCCCTGAGCCCAGTCACCATGCCTAGGGGTCAAAAGAGTAAGAGCCGCTCCCGTGCAAAACGCCAGCAGGCACGAAGTGAGATCCAGGGTCTCCCAGCAGCTCATCACACTGCAGAGGAAGCAGCATCTCCTCCTGCTGACCAGAGTGATGGCTCCAGCTTCCCTGTTGGTTGTACTCTACAGGGGGTGAAAACCCCAGGATCTCTTAGTGCAGATATGTCCTGCACAGGCTCTGGTGTAGGTGTTAGGAATGCTGTTGTGCTTGCTGATAAGCGAAGTTCAGATGCTCCCCAGGTAGTGAGCTCCATTCAGCACTCACTTAAAGATCCTATCATGCGGAAGGCTAGTGTGCTGATAGAATTCCTGCTAGACAAGTTTAAGATGAAAGAGGCAGTTACACGGAGTGAAATGCTGGCAGTAGTAAACAAGAAGTATAAGGAACAGTTCCCTGAGATCCTCCGTAGAACCTCTGCACGCCTGGAGCTAGTCTTTGGTATTGAGTTGAAGGAAATAGATCCCAACACTCACTCCTATATGCTGGTAGGCAAACTGGGTCTCTCCACTGAGGGAAGTCTGAGTAGCAACTGGGGGCTGCCCAGGACTGGCCTCCTAATGTCCATCCTAGGTGTGATCTTCATGAAGGGCAATCGTGCCACTGAGCAAGAGGTCTGGCAGTTTCTGAATGGAGTGGGGGTATATGCTGGGAAGAAGCACTTAATCTTCGGGGAGCCTGAGGAATTCATAAACAAAGATCTAGTGCAGGAAAATTACCTGGAGTACCGCCAGGTTCCTGGCAGTGATCCCCCAACCTTTGAGTTCCTGTGGGGTCCCAGAGCTCATGCTGAAACCACCAAGATGAAAGTCCTGGAAGTTTTAGCTAAGGTCAATGGCACTGTCCCCAGTGCCTTTCCCAATCTCTACCAGTTGGCTCTTAGAGATCATGCAGGGGGACCAAAAAGGAGAGATCGAGGTAGGGCTGGCGCTGTTGCCAAAGCCAGGGTTCATTCCAAGTCTCTATCCCACAAGTAGCTGAGTCTGTTCTATGGTTCAAACATTATGTTTGGAGAACGGTCAGCCTCCTAATTAGTAGAGACTTCATAGACTACCAGAAGCAAAATGTATACATTCTTGACCTTCTATACATTAGTAAAATGTAGATATTTTTGTTACTTTGCAAATATCCCTTTAATTAGGCAGTGATTTGTGCCATGCTTTATGTTAGCTTCATAAAATGGTCATTGTCACTTGTCAATTTAGTACTTAAGAGTTTTGTTACTTTGCAACAAACTGGAAAACATTGCTTTCTTTTTACTGAAGTGTTAGTTAACATTGCATTGGAAAAGCGATTTTCATGGAAATATGATGTCATACAATGGTGAAAGAAAAGTAAAGTGGCAAATTTTGTTATTTTTGAAATTTCATATATGATTGTAATTTGTTAGCTGTATACTTTTTTCCTTGTTAATACTAAGTGAAATAAAGTTGTATTTGATGACTTTACTCAGCCATTAGAAAGTAAATTTTTTATTACTTTATTTTCTTCAAGTATTTATTTTTTTAATTTTTAATTTTCTTTTCAAGACAGGTTTTTCTCTGAGTAGCTCTGGCTGTCCTAGAACTCACTCTGAAATGTAGACCAGGCTGGCTTGAACTCAGAGATCCACCTGCTTCTGCCTTCCAAGTGTTGGGATTAAAGGCGTGCACCATTGCCCCTGGGCTTATTTTCAAATTTTAATTGAGCATCAGTTCTCTGGAAGTTCCCCTCTTCCCTTCAATAACACTGGATCTAGTAAGAAAAACAAGGTATAGTCACCAAAAATGAATTATCAGAATCTAGCAGCAGCTACATATAAGAAAGGGGGTAACATACTAGGTAAGATATAATGGGGATATAAAGGGCATATGAGGAACAGGAGGTTTTCTTTTTTTTTCATTTTTCTTTATTAAGAGATTTTCTACTCACTCTACATACCACCCACAGATTCCATCTCCTCCTGCCCCCCAGCCCTCTTTCCCAAGCCACCCTGCATCCCCACATTCCCCAAATCAAGGTCTCCCATGGGGAGTCAGCAGAGCCCAGCACACTGAGCCTAGGCAGGTCCAAGCCCCTTCCCACTGCACCAAGGCTGTGCAAGGTGTCACACCACAGGCACCGGGTTCCAGAAGCCTGCCCGTGCACCAGGGATGGATCCCGATCCCCCTGTCTGGATAACCCCCAAACAGTTCGAGCCAAACAACCATCTTCCGTATCCAGAGTCCAGACTGACTGGACTAGGGTCCAGTCCCATGGGGTCTCCACAGCCACTAGTCTACAGTTCATGGGCTTCCACCAGTGTGGCCGGTCATCTCTGCACATCTTCCCATCATGATCTCGACGCAGGACGTTTTCTTGAAAGCTAAGTACAAATCACTTTGGAATATATTAGAATAGGCAATTCAAAAGGTATAACTGAATCAAAATGCTGCTCAATGAGTATTGGTAGGATTTAAAAATTGTGTGATATTTAATCTGCATATGGGGTTGTGGGGTTGTTCTCTGTTAGTAAACAAATTAAAAGTTTGTGTTTTGAGTCAAAGGCTACAAGCCTCACTAAGTAATTATCCAAATTAAGCTTTTAAATATTTTTACCACCAAAATATTGATCCCTCCTTTAAAGTCTCACAAACTATAATGCAAAACATTTGGCAACTGCAATTTCATCAATGGGAAGTAATTTGAGTGAGGCTGTGTAGTGGCCTAGATAAGCCTATAGGAGTGGTAAGGACCAGACTCATGATACTTTTGAGAGCAGAGAGACTACGTCTGAATCAGGAAGCAAACCTTACATGCTCTTGGAATTTGAGGATGCCACAAAGAAATCTCCACCTGGGGCAAGAATGGACAGTCAGTTCAATGCTCCAGTGCAGATGAATATAGTACACAAACTGTATGTAACAATATTTAGTGATTTTATGTAAAAATATAAGTGATACTTAAAAAGAGTTACTAAAAAGCCATTGAGTACTCACTGAATATACACAGATAAAGCCAGATTATGTTCCATTAATAGGCAATTTTAAGAAGTTACCATCTTCAGTCTAAATAATTTAAGCAGCGCTAAAGAGATGGCTCAGTGGCTAAGAACACTGACTTCTGTTCCACAGGACCCAGGTTGGATTCCCAGCACCCACATGGTGGCTCACAACCATCTGTAATTCCAGTTCTAGTAGATCCAATGCCTTCTGGCTTCCATGGGCATGGCATGCACATGATGCACAGATATACATGCAGGTAAAACATTCATACAGATAAAAAATATGTGTAATGATAACTGCCATTTTTTAAAGACACAGTCTCTGCCTTACACTGTGCTTTTTGACCTTTAAAATGCAGTCAAAAAAAAAACTTGCAGTTTCTGAAGTTATCAAGAATAGTACGATACACAGCTAGAATGATCACTTGATCTGGATTCCTCCGAAGTAAACAGTGTTGTGCTATTCCAAGCCAGAAGCAGGCTTTGTGTCACCGACTCATTTTCCACCCATTACCTAAAAACTGTATTTCTGATGATAAACGTCTGCTTTCCAAACTCCAGTACTGTTTTACAAAACAGAAACCAAGGAATTAGCAATGGAGCTACAAAACATACATGGGAAAAATGATTAAAGTGAGAGACTGATGCAGGAGGATTGGGAGTTTGAGGCCAACCTGCAGGACCCATCCTAAAGGATTACTTGACAATGTAATTGCCTAAAACTCGATAAAAAATAAACTTCAAAAGATTAGAGGTTCACATATCCTAACTTTAAGTTTTCCTATAGAAAGTAAGTATCTTTATATAGAAATTACCTAAGAGGCCATGCCTGGATGGCAGTGGTAAGTATAGATCACTATTCCTGTGTAACTGTACAATACCTGTCCTGGGATCTCATTTTACTACTTCAGCTTGGTCACAATTATAATTCTTAGAGCATGTCTGTCCCCTGTAGGTTAGGCAGAGGGGAAATAACCAAGGGATTTCAGGGATATAGCTACTGTCTAGAAGTCTTCCAAGAGACAAATTCTGCTCAAGAAAAGGAATTGCAGAGATCCCAGCCTGGGTTCTGTTCTCAGACCTAGAAGGGTGAGGTGGGTTTATAAGACGGATACCTCATCGATTGATGCACCATGTTCCTAGGTACAGGAGAGCTTTGCTCTGCACAGGTGACCTGAGAGGAAGAGGGCATAATTCCTTTAAGTATTGTGTGATCTTACTCATATGTCTAATGTGAAACACTTGGAATCCAACAAGTTGAGTGTAGAATGGTGAGAGTTAAAGGATCAGGAGGTAGGGTAAGGGAAGAGTTGCAGAAAAGCTGATCCCTGCGTAGTAAGCTACACTTGGAAGTAAAAAACCTCATCTATGGTACCATTTGGTGGCTACTGATAGTAATAGTATTCTGTAATTTCAAAATGCTAGAAGAAAAGATTAATATTTTCACTACAAAGAAATAATAAATGTTTTACGAAACATATTTAGTCAAACTTTAACATTACACAATGTATACATATAGTGAAATATCCTACAGTATCAATTTAATATATACAATTTTAGTTAAAATACATAAAGACTATAAAGAGGAAAACCTGAGCCTCCAAACATTTAAGGTTAGGGCCTGGAGAGTGGACTGGAAGTACACACAGGAGAGAACCCCAAGGAGCCTGAAACTTTATGTCACCCCTGGCAAGGTACAGACAGGTTTAACCCATTTGACATTGACTGGCTTCTCTCTTAAAGAATAAAGCTGTCCTGAGACTTTGAGACAGGACAGTGGAGAGAAGTTCACACTGTCTCTCCAGGAACAAATGGAGCATGATGGGTGATACACTGAGGGTCAGCAATCCCAGAGAACTAAGGTGATACAGAACCTTACTCAACCATGTGCCCTGGAACAAATTGGGCAAGGCTGCCAGAATGACCTTTGCAAGAAAGGTTACATTAATACAAAGGCCTTGGCAGGAGATGAGGGCAATTAAAAAATAGGATAATAGGACACAGGTCCCATCAAGTTGCCCTAAATCAATATTCCAGTATAGATGATAGAGAGACTCACAAGAAAGACTCCTAGCTGAGGAGCTGTTGGCAACTGGTGGCTGCTGAGGGAGAGAGGTTCAGTTTTCTTCATGGTCATATCCCCTGGCAGGTTGCCCATGCTCCATTGGGTGACCCTATACCCATGCACATCTAGACAAAACTAATTGAACTAAGTGGGATATTTAAAAAAAAAAATGAAGAAAAGGGGAGAATACCAGGTAGGCTGCTTGCAGATCTCCTTGTTCTCTGTTCTCCAAGACCAAATCCTCCAGTCTCATTCCCAGCCTTGCAGCAGAACACCAGCATTAGCCTTCACTCACCCCTCCCCATATCTCCTGAGAATCCCCTAGATCATAGCACAAACCATCCCCTTCTAACCTCCTTTACTCCACTGGTATCTGTGTTCCAGACCCCAGCTCCAGCAGGCACCCCCTGCTAACCCAAGGGCAGCTCCACTTAGGGCAACAAGTATGCTGAATGCAAACCCACACCTCTCCTACTGCTCCTGAGAACCAGTTCCTGCAGTCTCATGCCCAGCTCTATAGCTAGAAACCTGCTGTGGTCTCCCTTTCCCACCAGATCACACACACCTTCTCCAACATTCCTTCCCCCAACTCATCCCAGTTACCCAGCATACCAGCTGAACAGGCCAGGGAAACAGACAACATACAGCCACCACACTCTCCAAAGAAACAGAAACCAAGGAACAAAACACCCACCCAACAAAGACAAATGCAGAAATCAGAACTTAGACCTTTAATCATCCAAAACCAAATGCTAAAATGCCACCATAAAAACAACAACAGCCAGGCAATATGTCTTCAAGAGAGCCCAGCTATCCTACCACAACAGGCCCCAAATATTCCAACATAGCTGAAGCACAGGAAAAAGACCTTAAAACCAACTATGTGAAGATGATAGAGGTGCTTAAAGAGGAAATGAATAAATCACTTAAAGAAACCCACGAAAACACAAACAACTGTAGAAAATAATAAACCCCTTACAGAAAGAAAGAAAAAAAAAGACAAAAAATCCACAAACAATTGGAGGAAAGGGATACAGCTGTTCAAGACCTGAAAATGGAAATAAAAGCAATAAAGAAAACACAAATTGGGGGAATTCTGGAAATCGAACTTTAGTAATTTGAACAGGAACTATAGAGACAAGCTTCACAAACAGAATACAAGAGATGGAAGAGAGAATCATGGGCATTAAAGATATTATAAAAAAATGGATACATTGGTTAAAGAAAATGTTAAATCTAAAAATCTCCTGACACAAACCATCCAGGTAATCTGGGACACTATGAAACAATCAAACATAAGAATAATAGGAATAGAAGAATGAAAAGAAACCCATCTCAAAGACCCAGAAAATGTTTAAAAAAATCATAGAAAAATTTCCTAACCTAAAGAAGGAGATTTCTATAAAGGTGAAAGAAGCATACAGAACACCAAACAGATTAGACTCCTAACAGTGGAAACAGGGCCTGTATCTGACTCTTTTGCCTCCTTTTGGGACACTTTTTCTCCTACTGGGTTGCCTTGTTCAACCTTGATACAAGAGGATGTTCCTAGTCTTATTATAAATTAATATGCCATGTTTAGTTGATATCCCTGGGAGGGCTGCCCTTTTCAGAAGGGAAAGGAGGAGGAATGGATCTTGCGGAAAGGGGATGTGGGGGGAAGGGACTGGGAGGAGATGGGGTGGGGGAAACTGGGGTCAGGATGTAGTATAAGAGAGAATAAAAAAATGACAGTATGAAATTTGCAAGCAAATGGGTAGAACTATAAAAAAATCATCCTGAGTGAGGTAACCCAGACCCAGATAAATATGGTATGTATTCATTTGTAAGGGCATATTAGCCCTTAAATAAATGTTAATCAAATTACAATCCATAGACCCAGGGAGGTAAAGAGGAGTGGCCTTGGGGGGTGGTCAGGGATCTTCATGGGAGGGAGAAATAGAGTAGATTTTATGGGGAGATTGGGGGCAGGAATGGGGTGGATCAAGTGTGGAAGAGATAGAATGGAGGGAGAGAGTCAGGGGAGATAGCTAGAATGGGAGCATTTGGTAGGTGATATGGAAAACTAGTGCAGTATAAACCTCCTAGAATTTGAAGGTGATCCTAATGAGGACTCTTAGTAATGGGGTATATGGAGTTTCAACTGACCATCTCTTGTAGCCAGGCAAGGCTTACAGTGGTGGGACTAGGGTGCATTCAGTTGAGTTGGTCTGAAAAATGTATTGATAAAATTATCCCTAAGGATATTCTGCTATACTCACAGATCAGTGCCTTATCCAGTCGTCATTAGAGAAGCTTCCTCCAGCAGCATATGGGAACAGATGCAGAGACCCACAGCCAGACATGATGGAGAGTGAGTCTAAATAGGATGTCTCCATCAAATCCCTCCCCTCATAGCTCAGAGAATCCCATGGAAGATGAGGCAGAATGGCTGTAAGATCCAGAGGGAATAAGATCTTCTAAATCAGCTGGACAAATCTCAAAGGAACTCAGAGACTGAAGCAGCAAGCATAGGTCCTACATGGGTCTTGACCAGGTCTTCTGCAAATATATTATAGCTATTTGCTTAGTATTTTTATGGAACTTCTGACTATGAGAATTAGTGTGTGTTGTGAAATATTAGTTTAACATGTATTACATTCATTTATGCTATGGAATATTTATTTAATGATGCAAAGATATGTTGCATTCTTTAATGTTGCATTTATTTAACTCTGTGAAGCTGTATTACTTTGCCTGTCTAAAACACCTGATTGGTCTAATAAAGAGCTGAATGGTCATTAGCTGGGCAGGAGAGAGAAATAGGTGGGGCTGTCAGGCAGAGAGAATAAATAGGAGGAGAAATCTAGGCTAATGAAGAATGCAGAGAGGGAGGAACAAGAAAAGGAGGAAAGGAGGATGCCAGGGGCCAGCCACACAGCCACACAGTCAGCCACAGAGGAACAAGGAAGGAAGGTATATAGAATAGAGAAAGTTACAGCCCAGAGGCAAAAGGTAGACAGGATAATTTAAGAAAAGCTGGCCGGAAATAAGCCAAGCTAATGCTGGGTATTCATAAGTAAGAATAAGGCTCTATGTATCTATTTGGGAGCTGGGCTGCAGGTTCCCAAAAAGCAAAGAGTTAAAAAAAAAGAACAACTACAAGTGTGCCTCTGACTCTTGTGCCTGCTCTTGGGGCTCTTTTCTTGCAGTTGGGGTGCTGTGTCCAACTTCAATATAGTTTTTGCTTCATCTTCTTATATTTTATTTTGACATGTTTAGTTGTTATCTCTTGGAAGTTTATTCTAATGAGAAACATAGAGGAAGTGGATCCAGAGGGGAGGAAAGATAGGTAGGAACAGGGAGGAGCAGAGGAAGGTGAAAATATAATCAGGATATATTGTGTGAGAAAATAATCTATTTTCAATAAAAGGAAAAAATGTCAAAAAAAAGAATAAAAGTTGGATGCAAACATTGTGAGAGGGCAATATAAAGGGAACTGGAGGGCCTAGTAGGGTGGATATGATTAAAAGACTTGCATACACACACATAAACACACACAAAGTTATCAATTGATATATTTAACAATAAAAAAGTTGGCCTACAGGCAATTATGTTCTGCAATCAGCTTTTGAAGGCTTACAGGATTTTTAAGAGAACATTAGGCTTACATTGAGGACCCAGGCAACCATACACCACATCACAGCATATAAACCATGAAAACTATCCCTTGCCCTTAGCATTGGTAAATTGAGACAGAAATAGATAGAGGCATATATCTAGACCATCTCAACACCCTGACAAATTTCAGGATGGGTTTGTAGTACTATCAGCACACAGGTCTAAGGGAGGAGGAAAAAGAGGGAGGAACTTATAATGGGAATTGGTTACTCTTTGTATGCAACTATGCCACATATACTGACATCTGTAATTCAAAAGTCCTAGTGAGGTTGGGGATTTCATCTCTGACCAAAATATTAGCTGCCATTGTTAAGATATTGGGCACTGTTTTCTAATCATTCACTTCATACATACATATATAAATATGCATTCCAACCAGGTAGTACTTACCAAACTCACTTGGCAAATAGTGAACATGCAATTTTCTGCACTTTGTAGATTTGCAGGTAGAGGAGTTGTACTAGACCTGTGATCTGCATTCATCTGACTTCCGGGATTTTTCACTTCTTTCATACAAAAAAGTTCATTTTTCCTTACTGTTCCAAAATGGCTCTCAGGCAGTAAGAAGACTGCCATTCATTTCATTATTTTTTGGGGGTTAAATTACAAGATATATACCTTGATTTTCTTAGCTTATTCGTGGAATGTAGGAAAAATAAACAATAATTAATTAGACACCTCTCACTGTATCTCTGATTTAGAGCCCACCTATTAATTTTGCATATGTTCTTAAAGAACAGATAGTGTCCTTGTGGTATGATTGAGCATTCCTTGAGTATATGCCCTAGAGTGGTATCATTGGGTCTTGAGGTAGATTGATTCCCAATGTTCTGAGAAAGCACCATACTGATTTCGAAAGTGGCTGTACAAGTTAGCACTCCCACTAACACTGGAGAAGTGTTCTCCTTGCTCCACATCTTCTCCAAATTAAGCTGTCATCAGTGTTTTGATCTTAGCCATTCTGACAGGTTGTAGCATGAGTCTTAAAGAGTCTTATTAATAAAATCAAACCCGAGGCCAGTTATTGGGGTGAACACTGGAAGGTCAGAGAGACAGAATAAGCCACAGCTATCTCACCTCGCTGGGTCCTCAGCTGGTCTTGTTTCCTCAGACTGGATGCCCCGAGCCCTCATCCAGAATGGGTCTCAGCTGAACTGCTGCTAGAAGCCTGAATGCTTAACCAGCCACATTCTTCTCCAGGCCAAAAGCCTCTCCAGGCCAAATGCCTGCTCAGGCCAAATGTCTCTAGTTTCTGGTCCTCACGCCTTATATACCTTTCTGCTTTCTACTACCACGCCCTGGGATTAAAGGCTGACTTTCTGGGATTAAAGGTGTGTATCACTGTGCCTGGCCGTTTCCAACGTGGCCTTGAACTCACAGAGATCTAGAGGGATTTCTGTCTCTGGAATGCTAGGATTAAAGGCGTATGCTACCACTGCCTAACCTCTATGTTTAATATTGTGGCTGTCCTGTTCTCTGACCCCAGATAAGTTTATTAGCATACACAATATTTTGGCGAACACAATACCACCACAACAGGTGTAAGATAGTATCTCAGAGTCATTTTGATTTGCATTTTCCTGATGATTAAGGATGTTCTTTTTTCCATTGTACAGTTTTGGCTTTTTTGTCAAAAATCAGTTCATAGGTATGCAGATTAACGTCAGTGTCTTCAACTGACATATATACCATGGAGTATTATTCAGCAGAGAAAAACAGTGACATCATGAAATTTGCAGGCAAATTTCTCAGTTTCAGGAGATCCCACTTATTAATTGTTGCTCTCAGTGTCTGTGCTACTGGTGTTATATTTAAGAAGTGGTCTCCTGTGCCAATGCATTCAAGGCTACTTCCTACTTTCTCTTCTATCAGGTTCAGTATAACTGGATTTATGTTGAGGTCTTTGATCCACTTGGACTTGAGTTTTGTTCATGGTGATAGATATGGATGTATTTGCAATCTTCTATAGGTTGACATCCAGTTATGCCAGGTCCATTTGTTGAAGATGCTTTCTTTTTTCCATTGTACAGTTTTGGCTTGTCAAAAATCAGTTCATAGGTATGCAGATTAATGTCAATGTCTTCAACTGGATTCCAGTGGTCCACATGTCAGTTTTTATGCCAATACCAAGCTGTTTTTATTACTATAGCTCTATAGTAGAGCTTGAGATCAGGAATGGTGATGCCTCCAGAGGTTGCTTTATTGTACAGGATTGTTTTAGCTTTCCTGGGTTTTTGCTCAATCATACCACAAGGATACTTGCTCAACTATGTTCATAGCAGCATTATTTGTAATAGTCAGAACCTGGAAACAACCTAGATGCCCCTCAATCAAAGAATGGATAAAGAAAATGTGGTACATATACACCATGGAGTATTATTCAGCAGAGAAAAACAGTGACATCATGAAATTCGCAGGCAAATGGATGGAACTAGAAAATATAATTCTTAGTGAGGTAACTTAGACTCAGAAAGACAAACATGGTATGTACTCACTCATAAATGGATACTAGATGTAAAGCAAAGGATAACCAGACTACAACCTACATCCCCAGGGAAGCTATGTGACAAGGAGGACCCTAAGAGGGATGTATGGATTGCCCTGGGGAGGGGAAATAGATGAGATCTCCTGAGTAAACTGGAGGTTAGTGGGCAATAGAGGGAAGGGGGTAGGGGATAAGAACATAAGGTAATGGGATGGCCAAGCTGGAACAGAGGCAGAGTGGGAGAACAATGAGAGAAATATCTTGATAGAGGAAGACATCATGGCGATATGGAGAAATCTAATGCTAGGGGAATTCCCAGGAATCCACATGGATGACCCCAGCTTAGACTACTAGCAATAGTGGAGAGGGTGCCTGAGATGGCCTACCATGGTAGTCAGATCAGTGAATACCCTAACTGTCATCATGGAGCCTTCACCCAGTAACTGATGGAAACAGATGCAGAGATCCACAGCCAAGCACCAGGCTGAGCTCCAGAAGTCCAGTTGAAGAGAGGGAAAAGGGATTCTATGAGCAAGGGGCACCAAGATCATGATGAGGAAACTTACAGATACAACTGAACCAAGCTAGTGTGAACTCATGAACTTTAGACCAACAGCTGTTGGAGCCTGCATGGGACTGGACTAGACCCTCTGCATAAGTGAGATGGTTGTGTAGCTTGGTCTGTTTAAGGGGCCTTGACAGTGGGAATAGGATCTATCCCTGGTTCATGAACTGGCTTTTTGTAGCCCATGACCTATGGTGGGAGACCATGCACAGCCTTGATGCAGGGGGAGGGGCTTGAACCTGCCTCAACTGAATGTACCAGGCTTTGCTGACTCCCCAAGGGAGGCCTTTACCTTTTACAAGGAGGAGATGAGGGCTGGGCTGGGGGGAAAGGCTGTGGGGAGAGGGGAGTGGGAGGAGGGATGAGGGGGGATCTGTGGTTGGTATGTAAAATGAATAAAAAATTTCTTAATTAGAAAAAGAATAGTAATATGTGGGGGGCCATCCCACCTCCACATTTCCCCAGTGTACTCTTGAGTAGGAGTAGCAGGAAATATTAGAAGGATAGAGGGGAGAGAAACAGATAGAAAATACAGGACTGCCTGGAGAGGGCCTGGATCCTAATCCATTGGGCCAACTCTCTCTGCTTAGGGTTTTTAAAGGAATGCCACGGGGTGGAGCAAAAGACCTCCCCCTAGCACAGCCAAGTGCAGACCATCTCAGACACCTGTACTCAGGCCCATGATCCAATCATCCTCTCTATGCAGACCTGCTTGGTAAAGCCACTAGGAAACCTAAATGGACTCCAACATTAATAAAATGCATACAATAGAGTCTGTAGAATAGAGTCTGTTGACTCTTTGTGTGGTATTTTAGTAGAAAAGTGGTGAAATGCTATGATCTAAATACATAAGAAATATAAAATGATGTAGTGAGGAATACAGAAGTTTCCAGATAAAAGAGTTTTGTGTAGGTAACCTGAAGCCAGGCAATTTGAAGCATTTGGGAACTGCCATATATCTAAAACAGAGGTTATATTATACTAAATGTGATGGTGGGTCACATGAGACTATGAACATATGAATAAAGGATTAAGGAGGTTATTAGTTTTAGAGTTAAGAAACTAAAAGCTGGGCTGGAAAAAAATTAACATTTACTTTGGGATTATGAATAAACCAGAGGACATCTTACTTGGGCCAAGAATGTAAGTTGTCTAATCTTTATACACAAGTGAGCATAGCTGGAAAAAGGTTTCACCTGCAAGATGTTTCTGAAGGAAGAGTAATAATCTCCTACAAGAGATGCCACAGAGCTATGATGATTGTACTCTTCACTGGGCTCAGAGGTTAGAGCCCATTTCATTAAAAGAGACATTTTCATAATTAGGTTACCTTGGATACAGTGTGGTGAACTCATTTCGGTAGTGATTAAATGAATGAAAAAAGGGAGTGGTTTGTTTCTGCAGGTATCTGAGTGTCAAGTTTTCGTAAACACTATGACTTTCAAGTTTTATTCAGCTCATGGAATTTTCCCCAAAATTAATGAAATGACAGACTCACATGAGAAGAATTGCTGCAGTTTATTTGCAACTCATTTATTTTTGTCCAAGGTGTTGCATATTTTTATATATACTGACATTTTTAAAAAGTCAAGGTTGCTGGCAGCATTGTCTAGTGTTATAATAAGAAATAAATTACATCATTTAAAAGCCACAGCCTCCATGTGTTTTTTTCTTTTTGGTTTTGGTTTTATGAGACAGAGTAGCTTTGGAGTCTGTTCTGGAACTTGCTTTGTAGACCAGGCTGACCTTGAACTCACAGAGATCAACCCCTGTCTCCTGAGTGCTGGGATTGAAGGCATGCACCACCATTGCCCAGCAGCCAGCACGTATTTTACAAAACTATTTATTTTTATTTTATGTGAATTAGTGTTTTCTCTGCATGTATGTGTGTGCACTATGTGCAAGCCTGATGTGCATGGAGGCCAGACAAAGGTGCAGAATCCTATGGCATGGAACTTACAAATGCTATGTTGGGAATTGAACCTGGATCCTCTGCAAGAGCAGCAAATGCTCATAACAGCTGAGCCATTTCTCCAGCCTAGCTTTGAGTGTTTTCAAATATTACATGTATTACCATAGTTTTACAAGATAAGCTTTATCAGACTCACTTTGTTGATGAAGAACTTACAATTATTTAAGTTCTTGATGATGCTAAGTGATAGGACATGGACAAGACCCTTGATCTGAGTTCATCTAAAACCAATACTGTTGATGATATAGAACATGAAGATTTCTGACTGGTACTCTAACGGGAAGCTTTGCCCCTACTGTCTATCATTCACAGTGCTGTAAGGTACTATACTCACTATCAGAGGAGAAAAATATGCATCAATATCACCCAGATACAGAGACCCACAGCTGGATAATGTGCAGAGAGTAAGAAACTTTGGGGCAGTCATCCCTAATAGGATGTCTTTATCATACCCCTCCCTTTAAGGTTCAGTGATCTATGCAGAAAAGGATGAAGAACAATTTTAAGAGTCGGGGATGGTGAACAATTGCAGGGAATCATAATCTTCAAGACACGACAGGGCAGATACACATAATAACTCACAGAGACTGCGACAACTTGCATAAGACCTATAAAAGCTCAAGCCAGACAAAATCCTACCAAGGAAGGGGGAAGCTGACCCTTAGGCAAGAAGATATTTGTAATTGATATCTGATGGAAGCAGGAGAATCAGTTTTATTCAGTGGAATAACACTAGATATATCAATCATGCTCCAGGACAGGCCCCATACTCAATGGCCAATAGAATCAGACCCCATTATTTTTGGTTTTGCTTTTAAGAGAGAGAAAGAACATGTGGGAACATGAGGGAGAGAAGGGGAGGGAGAGCAATGAAAGAGATATCTTGACAGAGTGAACCATTAAGGGGATTAGGAAAAATCTGCACCTAGGGACTCATAAGATTGTCCCCAGATAAGACTCAAAGCAATGGTGGAAAGGGTGCTTGAACTAGCCTTCCCCTGCACTCAGATTGGTGTCTACCCTTGCTGTGGGATGGTCTGTATGTCAAACATGTTGCTTATTGGTCAATGAATAAAACACTGATTGGCCAGTGGTCAGGCAGGAAGAAGTATAGGCGGGACAAGGAGGAGAGAATTCTGGGAAGTGGAAGGCTGGGGAGAGACTGCCAACCGCCACCATGACAGACAGCATGTAAAGATGCCGGTAAGCCACAAGCCATGTGGCAAGGTATAGATTTATAGAAATGGATTAATTTAAGATATAAAAACAGTTAGCAAGAAGCCTGCCACGGCCATACAGTTTGTAAGCAATATAAGTCTCTGTGTTTACTTGGTTGGGTCTGAGCGGCTGTGGGACTGGCGGGTGAGAGAGATTTGTCCTGACTGTGGGCCCGGCAGGAAAACTCTAGCTACATACCCTAATTGTCATCATAGAACCTACATCTAGTAACTGATGGAAGGAGATGCAGAGACCCACAGCCAAGCACTTGGCCAAGGTCCTGGAGTTCAGCTGAAGAGAGGGAGAAAGGGTTGTAATAGCAAGGAGGGTAAGAATCATGACGGGAAAACCTGCAGAAATAGCTGACCCAAGCTAGTGGGAGCTCATGGCCTCTGGACTGACAGCTGGGGAGCCTGCATGGGACCAAACGATGCCCTCTGAATATGGGTAAAATTTGAATGGTTTGATGTGTTTGTGGGTCCCCTGGCAATGGGACCAGGACTTATCCCGGGTACACAAACTCACTTTTTAGAGCCCATTCCCTATGGTGTGATGCCTTACTCAGACTTGCACAGAGGGGGGAGGGGCTAGGTCCGGCCCCAACTTGGTATGCCAGCCTGTGTTGACTATTCAAGGGAGGCCTTACCCTCTGTGAGGAGGGGATGGGGGTAGAATGGGGGGTAAATGGGGGAGAGCAAGAGAAGAGGAGGGAAGGGAACAGGGGTTGATATGTAAAAGGAAAGAAAATTTTTCTTATAAAAATATAATCAAATATATAAAATTCTCAATGAATAAATGAAAAAATACAAATAGCTATATAGGAGAAAAAATTCACTTTATTAATTATGGTGGTTTGAATCAGAATTGCTCCTAAAAGCTCCTGTTTTTGAATGCTAAACCCCCAGTTAGTGGAACTATTTGGGAATGATTAGGAGTTGTGATATTTTTGGAGGAGATGTGTTTCAAAAAAAGTTTCAAAGCCTACATCAGGGCCAATATCTCTTTCTTTGCCTCTGGATCAGGATGTAAAGCTCTCAGCTACTGCTCTAGCTCCATGCCTGTCTGCTTCCTGCCAGGATGATCATGGACTAACCCCCTAAAACTGTAAACAAGGCCCCAATAAAATGCTTCCCTTAATAAGAGTTGCCTTGGTGATGATGTCTCTTCACAGCAATAGAACAGTAACTAAGATATAAATAAGTTGATTATATACCTTAAAATTAAATATAAAAACAAAACAAAAAAACCCAACAATATCTCTCCGCCTAGCCAATAGCAGAGCTTGTGATTCTGTATTCTTGTATCTCCTCACAACTGCAAAATATATTTAAGGTCATATTAAAAAATGATAACTTTTGTTTGTTTTAAACTGCTGTTAAAAATGCTGGGGAAACCTTCCTCTAGCACAGCAGAGATGTTACACTCTAGGGACTTGAGCAGAACTATAACAACTTTTCCCTGGAGCAAGGCTGCAAGCTGCTACTCTTAAGGTGACTTTATGGTACTCTGGCTCCCGACTGCCAGGATCCCTTTCCATCCAAGCTGCAATGCTTACACCCCTCACCCATATTTCTCTAAGTAACCCCAATAAAACTTGTGGTTCACCCAAAAAAAGGAAGTCACTCAGTCTACAGTGTTCTTTTGTGCTAGTCCAAATGAACTAAGTAAGGTTTTTATCAATATGTCCATGTGTGTATATATTTACACATGTATGAATATATGCATCTATTAAATAAAGTACTAGCTCATTCAATATGGAAATTGATAACTTCCTCCATTTTCAGGAAGTGCCATTAAGCTGGAGACATAAGAGCTCCAATGAGACACTTCTAGAGCAAAAACTGACAAACCCAAAATTTAGGATCACTTGATTATTTGACTGTAATTTGAGAGGAAACAGAAAAAGGGCTAATGTCCCAGTAAAAATTGATTCCTACTCTTGGAAAGCTATTCTTTATGGTCTGTTCTGACTGAGGTCCATTCACATTAGGGAGGGCAATGTACTTTACTCAGTCACTCAAAATTATTGTTTTCTAAAAAGATTAAGCCGGGCAGTGGTAGTGCACGCCTTTAATCCC
This sequence comes from Peromyscus nudipes, assembly GCA_902168325.1. Lineage (NCBI taxonomy): Eukaryota > Metazoa > Chordata > Mammalia > Rodentia > Cricetidae > Peromyscus > Peromyscus nudipes. The sequence goes on from CABHPH010153454.1 coordinate 18,759, forward strand.
AGCACTTGGGAGGCAGAGGCAGGCAGATCTTTGTGAGTTCGAGGCCAGCCTGGGCTACAGAGTGAGTTCCAGGACAGGCTCCAAAGCTACACAGAGAAATCCTATCTCAAAAAACCAAAAAAAAGAGATTAAATTAAAATACACTACTGAAAATAAGATTTGTTGATACAATATATTCTCATCATGGCTTCCCCTTTCTGAAACCATCCTAGATTTCCCCTACCTCCCCACCCACCCAACTCCATGTCTTTTCTGTCTCTTTTTAGAAAACAAACAGGTAGGCAAATAAAAAACATAAACTATGACACAAAACACATGAAAACACAAAATTAGAAGCCATAATATACAAACAAAAGACCAGTAAGACTTAAAAAAATGCCTAAACAAGGCGATATGAAACAAAAAAATTTACAAAAATCCCACTGAGGTCATTTTGTGCTGGCCATTTATTGTTGAGCATGTGCCCTACCCTTATGTGCTGTTGTTTGTTTTTGCTCTTTTGGGGGCCAGTACCCAGCTCCCAAATAAATCACACATGGAGGCTTATTCTTAATTACGAATGCATGGCCTTAGCTTGGCTTAGTTCTAGTCAGCTTTTCTTTTTTTTAATTAAGCAAACTTTTTTATTCATTTTACATACCAATCACAGATTCCCCCTCTTCCTTCCTCCTGCCCTTCCAGCCTCCTCTTCCCCAAACTGCCCCCTCCATTCCCTTCCATAAGAAGGTAAGGCCTCCCTTGGGAGTCGGCTTTTCTTAACTTAAACATAACCCATCTATCTTTTGACTCTGGACTTTTCCCATTCTCTTACTTCTGTAAATCTTACTCTTACTCTGTGGCTTGCTGTGTAGCCAGGTGGCTGGCCCCTGGAGTCCTCCTCCTTCTCTGGCTACTTCTTCTTTTCCCTTGTTCCAGATTTCTCCTTCTATTTATTCTCTTTTCCTGCCAGTCCCACCTATCCTTTCTCCTGCCTTGCTGTTGGCCATTCAGTTCTTTATTAGATCATCAGATGTTTTAGACAGGCAAAGTAACATAGCTTCACAGAGTTAAACAAATGCAACATAAACAAAAGTAACACACCTTAAAATAATATTCTACCACACTGTAGTGGGTAGCTGTTCCAGCTTTGACCTGGAAGTACTACCTCCATTGAGGCTTCCGGTAACTGTCACACCTACCTATGGCCTGCCCCTGAGGTGGGGCCAAGATGGGAGCCCTTAAGACCAGAGATCCAGATGTGTGCAGGCTCTCTTCATTCCTGGTGATCCTGGATGTTGGATGGTCGACCGAGCAGAGTTCTCTAGAGAATACTGCTGGACTGCACTTCACCTCTCCTGGACCCTGTAACTTATCCCTTTACTTGTTGTGAGTAAAACACCCAAATAAGCCTCCCTTTTAACTACGTGGAGTTGCCTTAATACTTCCACCAATACCACACTTATGTACAGTTAATACACCTGGAGATTCCATTGAAGAAAACTAATTTTCCTTTGCAAGTAGATATTAATTTGAGATAGCTTCTTGCTTAAGGATGGGAGTTCTTGTCCACTTCCTCCTCTCAGCACTGAGACCCTATGTGGTTTGACCCTGTCTTATGCTCACAGTCTCTTTGAGTTCATATGTGTGTCAGTCCCATTGTTTCTTGAAGACAGTTTCCTTGGTGTCATCCATCCTTTCTGGCTCTCACAATCTTTCTGCTTCCTCTTCCTTATAGCTCCTGAAGTTACTCTTGTTCAAACATACAGAATAATGTTTAACTAAATATATGAACATACCAGGTCCAATCAAGTTGACATAAAATTAATCATGATAATAACAAAAATAATTGCACGCTCTAGGATGTTGTTTTGTAACATTGGCTGAATAGTTCCCTAATTCTATTAAAACTCTAGTTTTAAGTAAGTTTAAAACCTCCATTGATAAATTGTGGAATAATTGAAATCCAAGCATTATACTATGTATACTGACACAACTTAAAAGGCTATCTTAAAAAAGTTTCAGATTATATTTTAGGAGAAGAAATTATATTTATATTTAAAGTGCATTTTCCTTGACATGTTTCGATTCCATATTTATAAGGACTGCTTGCAAGTATTATACCTTCGTCAGTTTCAATAGTATAAAGACACAGGATTGAATCATGATAGCTCTGACAAAATTGGTAGATTAATCCACTGGTTGTTTCAGTATTAGATGCCATTATTAGAACGTAAAAGAAACTAGGAGGCGAGCCCTAGTTGGAGAAATTATGTCTCTGTGGCTGTGCCCTTCCCCTTAATCTTTCTCTTTCCCTGCCATTATGAGGGAAGCAGCTTCATTGTCCAACATACTCTGTTATTCTTTCTCCCCATTAATGGAAGCAGATAACCATGGGCTGAAATCACAAGCCCAAATAATTATTCTTCAGGTATTTTGTGAGAGTGATAAAGCATCAACTAACACAATTCATAATAATGTTGATATTTAATCCAACATTCATTCATTCATGTAGCCCCTACTACAATCAGGACAGGAAACTACACCACACTGAATGTCTTTACTTATGCATTTAAGTCACACTTTTTCTTCTCCAAACCTTAACCCCTGACAACGAATATCTAATCTTCATCACCACAATTTTGTCCTGTTTTTACAGTGGCTTTCTTTAAGGCTTGGTTGAGGAAATATCTTTCCTTCTGTCCAAGAGAATGGACTCTTGTGTGAGTTGGGACCTAACGTTCCAAGCTACCCAAAATATATGCTAATGGTAATGGAGTTATTGACACTTGTTAGAAGACTGAGGAAAGAATCAAAGGACCTTCACCTGGCATTCCAGCTATAATTCCTTCCTGTCCTCCCCAAGCTACAAGTAATATTGGGGTGTATTAGAGTACAGGGGAAGTAGAAGGTTAACTGAAAAGGTGCCCATTATGCAATTCCCATGATGTCATTATCCATTATGGGGTGCGACTTCGCAGCAATGAAGTTGTCTTTGAGTCATCAATACTCTGTGAGTGAGCCATAAAGAAAACACACACACAGTACACACACACATACACACACACACACACACACACACACACACGTACACCTCACTGGTTTGCCAAACTGACTTTCATGGAAACTTTTCTTTGATGTGTCATTGGTTTGCGATTTTGGGTGAGTAGACATTTCTTTATATCTGAACAGGAAATGTTAATGTAACAAATGGGCACATTTGCTTACAAAGATATGTGATTTATGTTTTATAGTGAAATATCCAGGAAAGAGTCACTTGATCATAAGAAAAATGTGAGTTTAATTTTACAAAATCTTTTAAATTTGTTTTCATAGACCCTGGACCATTTTGTTTACCAACAATCAATTTATGAGTGATACAATGGCTCCAGATCCTCATAAATTACTGATACTGTACTATTTCCTTTTTTATTTTTGACAATATCATACATGTATGCAATGTATTGTGATTATATTCACCCCCCATTAACACATCTTCTCACCATCTCAGTCCTGCTGATCTCTTTCTTCTTCCCCACTGGTCCCCCTTCTACATTCATGTCATATTTTTTTCACAGGATTTATGCAGTCAGATACAACTACTATGTGCTCATGATTGCAACAGTCATGTCATATCAAGAACACACAATTTCACAACACTACTCCCCATTCTCCAGCTCTTAGAAGCTTCCTGCCCCATCTTCCACAGTGTTCCTTGGGCCTTTTAATGGGGATGATACATATATCTCATTTAGGGCTAAGTACTCAATAGTAACTTATTCTCAGCATTTTGATAAATTATGAGTCTCTGCATTAACCATCATCAACTGCAAAAAGGCTGAGAACAGCATTTGCCTGTGGGTATCAACATGAATATTTAGAAGGTAGTTTGATTACCTGTCCATCATCAGTAGTAAAGCTCCCCCTGGGAACTGTGACTTCCCCAGTCATAAGTTCTAGGTAAGATTTACAGCAGGGGTGAGATCTTCTCTAATCATAATGCATTTGGTTATTCCCAAAATATTTATGTCACCTTTATATCAGTGGACATATTTTCCCTGGCAGGTTAGTATTGTAGCACACAGAATCCAGAATTTGGTAGGACTATGAGATGACTTTTCTCTCTTAGCAGCCTGCATGCATACCGTCTTCTGGCTAGCCACCAAGAAGGAAGTTAATAGCTTAGTCCCAGCTTAATTTATCTATATAGCAAATCAAATTGTGAGATGTCTTCAGCAATTGAATCCTGCTATGCAGTTCACAAAGGGCAGTGACAAGGGCCTGCATTGTTTGGGAGTTCCTGGGTCTCTCTAACCAACAACTTTTAGGGAGATACTACACTACATCTGGCACTGGGAGTTTTGCCAATTAACCTACTGCTTTGGGGAGCAATATTTTCCACCAACACAAGGTGCCTCCATTTGTATACCGTTAAACATATGCAATTTTTAAATTAGATTACAAAGTAAAAAAAAAAACTAGATTTACATATGGCTTTTTCATACACCTTAAGTCTTATTTTCACTGTGGAAGAAGAGAAGGACATGCCCTAAAGTAAAGTTAGGGTTACTCTATAGCCGGTGAGAGAAGATATAAAAATGACACTATAATAAACTAAATGTCTTAAAACTCTAACCGTCTTTCTTCCTGTAGTGCCCTTGAACATTGCCTTAATAATGCTTCAATACAGGAACCTGAGAAAGTACATCAGATCTTAGATTCAAAAGCAGAAAAGTATAAATAGTTGAGGTACCATGACTTCATTGGTTACATGACTATTACATATATATTCTTCTATATTTGTAGATTAAATAAACAGGTACTTGCAATAGATGATGCAATGTTATCAATAACTTAAAAAGATCAGGGTCTGTCCAAATTATCCAGCTCAGATAACCATTGTGGGATGTTTGTCAATCTTTTCTGGCCAGTGACACAGGGAGACAGACTCTGGTTAGTAGACAAAGAAATAGATCAGTGTATTTTTTTTTCCTCTGACAACCCATCATCCACCCTGAACTCCTGCCTTTTGCCATGGGTTCCCTACTCCACATCTAGACCAAGACCCTGACCCACTCTAAGTTAAGGATACAGTTGTTCAAAGGCTCAAGGAAACTCTAAAGCCTTTCATCAAAAAGCAATGAACATCCACATGACAGAGGACTGAGCAGATCACAAATCTCAGAATCAAATAATGATCATATCTTTGCCCCTGCATTCAGTCCAGAAAAGAACCAAGCATCTGTCTTTAGATGTTACTGAGGCAGTACCATGGCTTTGTCAAAAGAGGGATCTTCGGCCTCTGCAATGGAAGGTCAATTTTTCTAGTTATCTCCCTGATGCTGTCTGTTGTAAGGACATGCTATTCTCCACACCTCCCAGCTCATCCCATCCACCAATCATACTTCAGACTCATGTTGGTGTCAACAGCTTAGTTTAAGAATATCTGAGCATTAGAGATTCCCTACCTGGCAGGAAAACCTCAAGAAAAATCTTGAAGTCAAGAAAGTTAATTTTTGTTTATTATTATTATTATTATTATTATTATTATTATTATTATTATTATAATCATTGAAGTGAATTCTGAACCCGAATAACTGTTTCTTCCCTAAAACACAAGAAACCATGGATCTTCAAACTGTATTCAACATGAGAAAAAGTGGATGCTTTCTACATATTCTAAGATATGAAGATTAAAATAACAAGATGAAATAAAATTCATACACAAATACATTTTATCTTTGTACATTTTAAAACACATGTAATGAAAGCATTGATTGATTACCATTTTTACACAAAATAGGAAAGAAATGAGCAAATCCTCCCCAAATCCACTTGGGAAGCTGGGAGGAAAAGGAACAAGCCCTCATTCATTTCAGTCTCATTTTGCCTGACTAGTGTACTTACTCAGTGGCTCACAACTATAGCAGTTGATTCATAATGTGAGTACCTGTCATTACTGTGAAAGCCAACCACAACTACAATTTAAGGAATATCTACTAAATCTAAACGTGTTTCAATTTAATTTTTATCTTACCTTAAATTTTAAACTTAAATATTAAGCTGTGTCTATGAAATTACACAAAATTCCACAGTAAAGAAGCTTCTGTGGGTACTGAGGATATTTTACTGGCTCTGTAAAAAGCACATAGGAAAATGACTTTTCTGTTCCAAGCATTGGGCTGACAGTCTTCCACTGATATTGCTTTGCTTGCAGTTAACATAGCACATCTCAGTCTTTGGTATGTGCCTAATGAAATGGCAATATGTGTAATACAGATCTATTTGAATGAACTATAGATAGTTAACTATTATCAATAAATTTGACCACTTGACAAATATAAGGAAGTATTGCTTCTGTTTTGTATATGTTGCTAAGATATAAAGTTAAAAATCCCATCATGAAGCTACACATGCTGAAAATTATCAACAAATTTATACTCAAATTCAGTCATCCAATAGAGAGCTTATGACATGTGAGAGTGGTCATTGACTTGCCTTAAGGTAAGTTGGAAATAGTGTGCCTTTCTGTGTTGTTTTCAGAATGCTGGAACTCGCCAACGATGGGAATAAGAGTGATGACAGAGACTGCCAAAATCCAGTGTCCAGATAAATCTCCTGAAATCATAATCCATACAAGGCAACTGCACAACTGAAGGCACCTGAGAATTTCTTAATGTGGTGCAAATGCAACATGAAATAATTCATTTTATCTATGAGAAACCCAGGAACTTCAGGCCCAGAAATTTGGTAGTATAGGGAAATGTACCAGAAAGTATAGCATGTGTTCAACAGTGATCTCTTCGACTTTGAGTTACTGGAGAGATCAAGAGCTCATACTGAAACTACAAAGAATAAAAGGACCAACCTTTTTTATTAAAGTCTAAGACATATTTCTCTTTCTATCTCTAAATGAGTATCTCTTAATAAGAATGTTAAAAGAGTCCAAGCGTGGGTTTAAACCAGGGTTGGTGCTATTGCTATGATTATTCCATGTTTCAGGATCCTGTGCAACATATCCCACTGTTACCGAAGTTCCAGGATGGTTATTTACATTCTGATTGCACAATGTAGTCAACTTTACAAGTTATGGAAAACTACTGTGGACCATGAGGGAACACAGTGCACTACTGTTTTTATCCTTGATTTGATGAACAACCTGTAGATGTAACCAAGCGTCTTATTAAATAAGAAACACAGAGCCAATACAGGGATAAAAGCCAAGAGGTCAGAGCAATAGCTAAGAGCTAAAAACCTTACCCTTCACTTTTGCTGTTGTCCTACCTCTCCAAAAGAGACCCACTTCCTATGTGTCTGTCTTTTTATAGAGTTTCTGTTCTGCCTTCTCATTGGTTGTAAACCAATGTAACATGTAAACCAACCACATGACCTCCTAGTCACTGCCTGTCTGTACAGACCTCCAGGTCTTCTATGGTTGGTATTGAGATTAAGGGCATGTGTCTCCAATGCTGGCTGTATCCTTGAACACACAGAGATCTACCTAGCTCTGCCTACCAAGTGCTGGGATTAAAGGCGTGCACCAAAACTGCCCAGCTTTCACTATGGCTTGCTAATAGCTCTGACCCCCAGGCAACTTTATTTATTAACATACAAATCACATTTCAGTACAAATAAAATATCACTATAACAACCTGAGGAATTTCTTCCCTTTTATTCCCCCTCTTCCTCTATCCCTTCTTTCATTATTTCTTTCTTTCTTCCATCTGTTCATTTCTCCTTCCCCTCTTGTTATTCTCTTTTATTTAAAAGTTTTATTTTATTTTAAAATATGTATGTATTCATATGTATGTGCATATATGTTTGGGTATGTGCACTTGAGTGTAGAACCCACAGAGACAGACAGTTATGAGCCTCCTGAGATGCTTTTTGTAAATACAGTTTCACTTCTCTTGAAATACTAGGTGTTTTTAAGGCTAAGCAGAGATATGTTTTAGATAGACAGGTCATCTTCAAACCCTTCAGAGATCTACAGAATATGGCATTTAAAATGTTTTAATAACTTAGATTTTTTTCTTTTTTTATGACTATGAGACATGTTGGCTCCTGGCAGCACCAATCTACTTCAGAGAAGATATGGGCATTGAAGAAACTGCATGTGGAATTAACTTTCATTGTGGCAAAAGTTAGCCACTGGGCAACAAAGTGCCCTTGAATCAACTGCTGACAAACAGGACAAAATGGACAGACAGGACACAAAACAAATGACTACCAATCCTTGCCAAGACAAGTGTGGTTGCAGCTTTGGCAACAGGCATCCTCTAAGGCCAGGACAATATGGCACCATCGCTAAAATGGCCCTTACAATCTGGAAAAGGTACAGTTCCCCTTTCTTTGAAGGCAGCTGAACAGGCAGTGGACCAATGGCTTCTGGTATGCAGTGGAACAGAAGCTGAAACAGTTATTCTTGAAAGAGTAACTAGGCTAATGGTAGACTTTTATGGCATTTAATAAAAGAGATGAACCCACAGGCTGAGAAGAAAGGACAGCTGAATTCCAAAAACACCAACAATTTCCAGAATTTAAAATACTGAATCATGACAGGAAATTGGTGGAATTCATGTTTATCTGGTACATGGAATACTCGCACCTAATTTGAGGTCAAGCTGTAGGCCTTGTGTACATCCTACTTCACAAATGAGTCTGTCAGATACGCTAAGCCTATAGGCTGAAGATGATGCCCCAACACTGCGGAGAAACCTCGGGTGACTGTCCAGGCAGCTGGCTGTTTCTGTCAACTCACATTTTTTGGAAGCTGCTTGTTTACACTTCCTGTTTTACTAGGTAATATTATTTCCTTCTTGGGTCTCTGAGGGAGTTGAAGATTAGATAGTTATAGTTTTCCTTGTTAAGAATTTCAGAAAAGAAACTCACTAAAGAGGTGTAAAGTGTATAAATTTGAAAGACATTATAAGACAGTTCTCTGTTAGTAATATAAGTTAGAATAGAAAGTGAATCAGGTACATTTTGGACTTACTAAAATAAGATAGATAATGGAATATTTTCTCTGAGTTTGTCAAATGCAAATGGACTAGACATTATTAATGTATTTACTGTTTGTATATATTGTATATAGTTATTGTACTTATTGTATATAGTTTTTCTTATATTAGTTATATATTTTTATTAGAAAAAAGGGGAAATGTGGTGATATTATATTTGCGCTGAAATGTGGTGATATTTTATTTGTATGTTAATAAATAAAGTTTGCCTGGAGATCAGAGGACATAGCCAGCCATAAACAAAAGTTAGGGAGTGGTAGCACATGCCCTTAATCCAATCACATGGCAGGCAGAGTCACTGTGTGTTTGAGGACACAGTCAAGCGGGTGACACATACCTTTAATCCCAGTACCAACCATAGAGACCTGGATGTCTGTACAGACAGGCAGTGACAAGGAATTGAGGTGGCTGGGCTAAGAGCCAATGAGAAGACAGAACAGCAAGGCAATAAAAGCTCAGGTTAGACAGAAAGAAGCTCTTAGTTGGGAAGCTACAGCGGTGTGTTGTGCTAAGGTTATCTGGTGGCTCTCACTATTTCTCTGATCTCTACGGCTTTCACCCCTGTATTTGGCTTTGTGTTTCTTATTTAATAAGACTGTTTAGAAATTTGTCTACAGCTGAGAATGCAACATGACTCTTCATTTTTACTGTTGAACCTTAGATATCCCAAGAGAAACATTTTCCTTGAGGACACAAGTCTGGGGTTCCAGATACTTACCCACAGCATTTGATCACAGTAAGGTAGGCAGTCATTCTACTTACTTAACTGCAAACTCTTGCTACTTTTCATTTTTTTAAAAAAAGTGTAACAGAGAAGGTGGAACCTGAAAGCCTCAGAATGATGCCAATAGACAAAATAATTAACTTTAAGTTTTGAAACTGACTAGTTTATTCATCAAGATATCAGATCTATTGTTGTCTAGTAATGTTTTTGTGCCTCCAATAATATCTCTTTGTATCTGTGATGGCTAATTATGGTTATCAGCTTCACACACCAGGTAAGAGAAAACATCAACTGAGAAATTGTCTCTACCATATTATCCTATGGACAAGTCTAGGGGAGCATTTTCTTGACCGATAATTGGTATGGCAGCAACACGCCCACTGTGGGTGTTGCCATCCCTGGACGGATGGTCCTGAGTTGTATAAGAAAACAAGCCACAGCAGCAATCAAGTAGGCAGCATTCCTCCATGATCTCTGCTTCAGTTCCTGCTTCTAGGTTCTTGGCTTGATTTGCTGCCTTGGCTTCCCCTGATGATAGACTGTAACGTATAAGCTGAAATAATCTCTTTCCTCTCCATGTTCTTTTTGATCATAGTGTTTTATCACAGCAAGAGCAAAGCAAAGTAGAATAGTATCTAAGCATGAATATGGCCACCACTCTAGTCTTACATTACTGATATACACTGACTATGGGATCGGTAACTTCTTTGTTTCTCAGATCTATAAACAAATATATAACTTGCCTAGTAGATACACTTATCACAAATGCACCAAGAGTATCATTATCAGGTGTTTGCTGTTTTGATGATAAAATCCAAATTTTACATTGTGGTAATGTGAATATAGATTGGAAGTATTTTGAGAGCTGAATATATTTTGTATAAGGTAAAGACATGGGAAATGGGGCCTAGAAGACAGATAATAGGATATAGCTCATGGCTCCCCAAGGATACTAACCTTTTAGTGGTCATACCTTATGCCTTCTACCTTAAGTGTGGATAGGGATATTGGTTAGACTTGTAGGAAAATACTATGAGAAATTTCATGAGATGTTACTCTGATAATTGAGTATGACAAAAGTAAGATGAAATTTTTCTAATAATCCACATTATATAACAAACCAAGAGGCTATCAATTAATTCTTGGTGCCTTGCTTCACCCATGGGAGAAAGCTGCCATGTTTTTGAGTGGTTTAATGGAAAGCAAGATGAGGCATGTAATTCCAAAATCTAAAACTGAGGAAGTTGTATGAGTAAATCAGAAACAAAAGCTAGGGAGAGAGCTAAAACAGTGAAGTACTTGCAACAGAAGCATGAGAATCTGAGTTCATAAAAACCAGCCATAGTGGTATATTCTTGTATTCCCAGTGCTGGAGAGGCAGAGACAGGGAGAGGGAGAGGGACAGGGAGAGAGGGAGAGGGAAAGATCTTAGAGAGATCTTGATTTATCTTTCTACACTTCATCCAATAGACAAAAGACAATAAATTCTGGCAATAAACACAGTGAACATAAACATAAAGTTGCTCTAGATTTTAGTCTAACATGAAAAGATTGGATTTTGTCACCCCAATATCTTTACAATAAAATAGTTGACTAAGCTTAAAATTACCAATTTTCATAGATCATTTAGATAATGGAGGATTCTAAAACCCAAAGAAACATACAGGAAGTCAAGATAATCACAACCCGCTAGAGCAGAAACTAGGGACAGAAGCCACACAGCTGGAGACAGTATCAGGATGAGAAATACTGAAACTGTTTGAAAAACTGCTGGTGTCTCATTGTAGACTATGTTGAAAGCTAAAGAACAACAGTAGTATCCAGAATAAAGAGTATCCCATGCTTTTATGACTTTTAACTTTAAGAATCTAACAGGTAGTTAGAATGTGGATTGACTATTGGATAAAGATGCCTTTGATTTCAAACTGAGAGAGAGAAAATATCTCATGGTATATTTGCAGAGTAACCCACTTTTTTTTTTTTAAAGAAAAGCCTGCCTAAAGAGAAGCTGGTTAATAGAGTATACCTGATACAAATTTCATCAGGACCTAAGAAATCTGGAAGAAAGAAAATACTCATGTCCACACTTCTCTAGCTTTCTAAGCAGTGGAAATGAAACACCAAATTGCATGCCCTCTTGACTTTCTTCTTCATCTAAAGTGTAAAAAAACTTGAAAAGTCTTTATGAAGTGGCCATGTGGCAGAGGTTCACTAAGACACTGAGATCTAATCATAGGATTATAGAATGCTTTCTCTCACCTCACAGCTTGCCACCACATCAAGAGGGCTCCTATGTAATAAAAGAGGATTAAAATGGACAGAACTGAACATCTTACAAAAAGTAGACAAAAAAGACACCACAGACAGTTTCAGTATCCAACATTTTTCACCACTGTAAATACAGGCTGACTCCTAGATAGAAAAACATAAGTACAGTTTAACAGGATTTCACAAAACATTATAGATTATATTAAATGAAAACAAATCAGTTGAAAAAAACAGAACAAACATTAGTGGTATATTCAGATATAGAAAATATTTTAGAGTTACCAACCAGTTCAACCACTTAAAATACTTGTGATTGATAATTTAAGAAGTATAATGGAGGAAGTAGAAAACATGCAAACATTGGTGGATAATGAAGGCACAGAGATAAAATCAAGCTAAAGACTTGAAATGCTAAAAAGATAATTATATCCACCAACATAAAATTCTATATGAAGCAAAAAGGGTTTTTTTTTCACAGAAGGACACAGATAATTTGTAGCCAGGAATTGTGTCTTACAAGGAAAGGTGGAAGTACTCCTTCAGAGAGAAGGGAAAAAAGTAAAGCAGAAACTCAGATCTTCATAGAGAAAGAAATGTTATCATGGAATAAAATAGAGGCTTAAAAAAGGCTTCATTTTATATTTGTAAGTGATCTAGCAGATAATTTATTAAAAATAAGAGCACCAATATATTCAGAGTTTATACTTTATGAACTTGGCAAATGTATGATGGCATTATGGGAAAAAAGAAAGAAACATTGAGAATACCCTGCTATAATATTCTTGCAAAAATGGTGACATGGTAGAGCATTAATTGATAGTTCAGATTTAGAGCAAGCATTAAATGAAGTTAGTCCCTGAGATAGCATACATATATATGTACACATGCACACATACAAGTAGCATTGTGAGGGCTCAACAGGTTTTATTTGATTTATATATGTAGGTGTGTGTGTGTGTGTGTTTAAAACAACAATTAAAACAAAAGAGGCCATGAATTTGATAGAGACATATGGGGAGAGGGTTGAAGGAAGAATAGGGAGGGGTAGGATGGTGTATTTATATTTTAACTAAAAATATTAAAATGTACAGTTGCTATTCTAATAGGGATGGGAAATGAAATTTACCAAAATTAATGTCAAAGAAGGAATAAAAGTTGAGAATACAAAATAAAAGTAGTGGCAAAGTATATTGATTTGATAACCAATGTGGTATATACTAATATATCTATTATTGACTTTAAAAGTCAGTGGTCTGAGTATACGAATTAAGAATTGAAAACTGTCAAGAAAGCACTAAAAATAAGCATTAACAAGTTGAATGCTGACATGAAAACCACATTGTAAGGATACAAGTAGATAATTTTTAAGATTAATTTTATTGTTATTTTAAGTATTGCATGTGTGAGTACATAAGTGCAGGCAGAAGAAGGAATTATAGCCCCTGGAGCTGAGCTACTCAAGTTGTGAGTACTCTTAAGTCTATACAGGCTGTTAACCACTGAGTCATCTCTCCAGTACCCAAACTGATTAATTTTAAAAGAGTAAGAAATGGAACACTATTGTAAGATAAAGGAAAAGAAAGCTAATGGAACAATATTTATTTCAGGAAGAAGCAGAACTCACATCAAGGAAAATTACCAGGGTTAGATGGGCAAGACATAATGATAAAATCATTAATTCCTTGATGGATGATAATATGCTTATTACATATATATTGAAAAGCACAGGGTTAAAATGAGTTATATAAGGCAATGACTGGTCAAAAATATATACTCTTATCATTAAAAATTTTATCACTGGTGTGAAGATTTAGTGGATGCAAAGGTCAAAGAATCAGTAAGGAAATAGTTGAGCAGAAAATTATCATTAACTGAATGGACTCATAAAATACTTAACATGAAAAATACTAAAAACATATTTTCAAGTTTACATGGAATAGAATATACGTCAACAAATATAGGCCACATTCTGTCACTAGCAGTTATATTTGTTATTTTCTATCATTTATAAATGGAACATAATACATCAAATCACCCCCATGAAGTCTGAAGCGTCTGTTAAATAATTGTTCCTGCTCTTACAAAGTAAATTTTTTACTCTCTAGTGTTTATGTGCATAAGCAAATTCACATAATTAATACAATATACTTATATGTTAAAAATATCATACAGAATTATGAAAAGTGCATTTGATTTTAAAAACATTTAAGACCTCACATGTACAATTCAAGTGGCAGTGTTGATATAAATAGTCCAAGATGTACTCACAAGAATATTCATCTTATTAATAACATTTGCAAGCAGAATTGGTGGCACAAACCCTGAATACTAGCACTTAGATGGGTGACATATGTGGATCTAGAATTCAAAGCTGTCCTGATCATTATGGCTACTCCAGAATCAGCCTTGGTTGTACAGTGAGACCCTCTCTTAAAACTAAAAAAGTAAAATGAAACAGTCAAAATGTATATAACAGAAAAAGGTTTAATATATCCAAATAAACCAAGAAACTAAATAATAAACACTATATTAAATGTGAAGAAAGAATATAACTGGAAAATTGATGAATTATTCGGTCATATAGAACACTAAAATCAGTTATTTGAAAAACCTTTAGGAGGTCAAATACAAATAAAACAAGCAGAAACCTAATACTAAGAAAATAAAGTACACAAAACAGGTAGATACAGAAGAGACTAAACACTAAAAATGTAATACTATAAATAATACCAACACATCAAGATTAATGAATGATAAACACAAAAGTTCAATTATAAACTCAAAGTAAATTTAGAATTTGAGAATTACCATCTTTTATTCCCTAAAAGGTGAACTGATAAAGGTGATGTCCAGTAATATTTCAGAAAAGGAGAAAACAGACATTATATATTTCATGAAGGCCCGTAAACAATGTAATGTGTACAGTACAATTAACAACAGACAAAGAAACTTTTAAACAAACATGATTTTCCTCATAAAAACTGAGGATAGCTAGTGATAATTCTCAGATAATTAGGTTTATTATTCTATCCTTTGTACTAGCGCATACATTCTACAAATTTTATAATATATATGTATGTATGCATAATTCCTATAAGTTTGAAAACAAAGTTACCAGTTTAGAAAGTACATCAGTGTAAAGTCCACAAAGAAATAGAAATTCTGCTGGGCAGTGGTGGTGCACACCTTTAATCCCAGCACTTGGGAGGAAGAGCCAGGCAGATCTCTGTGAGTTCAAGGCCAGCCTGGGCTACAGGGCAAGATCCAGGACAGGCACCAAAACTACATAGAGAAACCCTGTCTCGAAAAACTGGGGAGAAAAAAAGAAATAGAAATCTTTAACTACACAGTAGAAACTCAAACTGTATTCCACACTAAGGCACTATCAAAGTATGTGGACAAACTAGTTTCAGGACCCACTCCATCAAGTGTGAACAAATGAAGGAATCATCAACTCATGTAAACCCTTCCAAATCATGCAAACAGACAGGGAATTACTCCACCAATTTTACAGGTAGTGTTCCTTGGTACAGAGGCTGGATAAAATAACATCGGAGACACCTCACAGCGACACGGTACCTTATGCAAATTCATAGTACATCAAGTATAGCAGTGCATTAATGAAAAATATAGATGGTTCCTAGGAATAGAATGATGATACCACAATTATAAAATGTTGTACACTGGAAATCACTGTATAAAAAAGGTGAAACATATGTGATTATGAGCAGAGATACATGAAAAAGCCTTTTAAAAACCCCAAACCAATTAATGATGAGAAATTTCCATTTCAAAATTATAGAATAATCCTATTAAAAGTATAATATTATAAAAATCTTGCATAGAGTCCAAAGTTCATTGGTGTATGATATTGAGATTATTGACAATTAGAGAAAATACAGATGCAGCACTCATATAGGATAAGAATAATAAAAGGAAGGGGTAAGAATGATAAAGACAGATAATAATGGTAACAATATTATCTCTCAATTGTTTTTTTAAAGTTATTAGGCCACCACCTGATTCTAGCCACCATTACTGAAAACCCAGCATCTTAATCAAGCAGTATTGGAAAATTGAGCTTATCCAAATGCAGAAGACTGAAACTGGATTCTAATCTTCCTGAACAACACCACCACCTTTAAACTGGGTCAAAGGCCATATTTTGAACAAGAAATGTGGATCTGCTGGGGGGAAACCCAAGGAAAGCATTTCAATATATATTTAGGGGCAAAGACTTTCCGAATAAGACTCTAAAACACCTGGAAATAACAGAATAAACAAATAGAAATCATATGAAATGAAAAATTGGCACAGCAAAAGAAAGAATTACTAGAGTGAAAATTTCCCAAAATAACAGAAAATTCTTGCCAGCTCTTCATCAGACAGGGATTACTATGATGGTTATAAAAAAATGAAAGGAAATATACAATAACTATCTGATACCATTGAAGGCTATGCTCATGCCAGAGGTCTGGGCCACTAGCTGGGGCCATGTTGGTATCTGAGGGTCACACTGCTGTGGTGGCCATGCCTATGTGAGTGACTTGTACTGCAACATGGGACCAGGGTGACATCTGAGCCCAGGTTGTTAATGAGAACCATGTCTGAGTCCATGGTCCTACCATAACCGGTTTCTGTGCTAATGTCTGATAAGTTTTAGGCCTCCTGAAGGCCTCTCCACCTTTCAACAAACCTAATCAGACCAAATTGGAAAGCCCAGGTTTAATGGGTAATGCGCTCTTGGCTGATTCCCTAGCCCTGCAGAGAGGAGACAGAGACATGAGACTAGAAGAACCACGAGTCTGTTTTGGGGGATGCCACTTATATATTCCCGGTGGGAGTCCTCCTGAGTCTTTTTGGAAGAGGAGCTGTGTTTGGCGGGCTTTGAAATGGTGGGGTGGGTTTGGGGAGGAGCTGTGTTGGGGGGTTCCGAAGGGGCGGGTTTGGGGAGGAGCTCTGTGAGGTGGAGCTCCCACCCAAACAATGTCCATGGCCTGTGGTGCCACCAAAGGCCACACAGATGCCCAGCGGCTAAGCTGCATACAGTGGCCATGTTGGGGTCCAGGGGCCATACCATTACCAGGGTCATGCTGATCTAAGCGGCCTGCACTGCTACCTGGGGCCATGGTGCTGTCTGGGCTAAAGTTGCTGTCAAGGGCCATGTCTGGGTCTGTGACCTTACTGCAACCAAGGTCTGTGTTGATTTCCATGGCTCCTGATACCATTGAAGGCCATGCCGATGCAAAGGGTCTGTACCACCACATGGGACCATGTTGATGTCCGTCCTATGGTCACACGGCTGCGGTGGCCATGCCGATTTGAGTGACCTGCATTGTCACCTGTGGCCATGATGACATCTGACCCCGGGATGCTGCCTAGGGCCATGTCTCTGTCAGTGGCTCAGCAGTGACCAGGGTCTGAGTAGATGTTCATAGCTCCTGTTACCACTGAGGGCTGTGTGGATGCCCAGGTCTGGATAGCCACCTGTGACCATGTTGGTGTCCAAGGGCCTTGCTACCACTGGGAACATACTCATCTGGGTAGCCTGTGCTGCCATCAGGGGATGATGTCTGGGACTGAGCTGCTACCAGGGGCCATGTCTGGGTCTGTGATCCTGTTGTAGCTGAGATCTGTGTTAATATCCATTGCCCATGTAGTCACAGAGGGTCATAGGAACCATGTGTGTTGAAATCAAAGAGCCTTGCTGAGCTGGCCTGCCCCTCACTGGTCATAGGATAGCTGCCCTTTGCTGGGCACCGCAGCAGGAGAACCAGCCCCATCCCCAAGTGAAAGAGGCCCCCCCCCTCACAGCACTCAGGAGAGATGAACCCACCTTTTACCACAGGTGTGGGAGAGCTGGCTTTGCCCCTTGCCTGAGGGATTTGGTCACAGTGGCTCAGACCCACCAGCTCAGCTATCACCCAGACCCACATCCTGGGCCTTAAGTGGCCCACCCTAACATCTACCCCATCTATGACATTCTGGAGTGAGTGAAGGGACTGGTCCTGTGAACAATAACCACAGTATCTCCATGACTCAGGGCAACAGCAGGATATGATAGGAGTTTCAGTGAGGCCCCAGTGATGATGGAGTGCCAGAGGCCTTGAACCAGACCAATGACTCATTGCAATGAACATTTTTTGTCTGGGGCTGATTGGACAAAAGGGTATACTGTGTGACACACTACAGTTCCCAATGCCATTAAAATGAATGAAGAGGTGTTGGAAAGACAGAGGAGTGAGGTTTTGTTTGTTTGTTTTGTTTTTAATTGATTTTGGGGGGATTGTTTTGAGGGATACTGCAGGGGTGAGGGTCAGATATGGAAGGAATGGAAGGTCAGTGGGATTGGGATGCATGATGCAAATTCCCAAAGAATCAATAAAGAATTAAGAATCAATAAAGAA
>CABHPH010153455.1:0-41794 GCA_902168325.1 Peromyscus nudipes
AAGTATAAGTGGGACAAAGAGAGAGGAGAATTCTGTGAACAGGAAGGCTGAGTCAGGAGATGCTGCCAGCTGCCACCATGAGTACTCACATGTAAGATACTGGTAAGCCACGAGCCATGTAGCAAGATATAGATTAATAGATATGGGTTAATTTAAGATATAAGAACTAGATAGCAAGAAGCCTGAGCCATTAGACCAAACAGTTTAAATAATTATAAGAGTCTGTGTGTTTATTTTATAAGTGGGCTATGGGACTGCCAGGGCTTGGCTGGAGCTGGAGAGAAACTCTCTAGCTACAAAAAATTTTAAAAAATAAGAAACACAGGAGAAAAATGATCCCTTTCCTGCACAAGTGCAGGTGTATCACTGGGTGCCATTTTCTGAAATGGCCTCTCCTGTCTTTCCAATATCAGTGCAACCCTAAGCTACAGACTGGCTCTAGACAATAAGACCTTCAAATATTAGACTCCATTTTGTCTGGTTAATTCCATTAGCACTCTACTTGTAGCATATGTAATTTCTGCTTACTCTTTGCGTGAAAAACATAGCAACTTAAGCTTATATGAATTCACAAGTCTTACGTTATTTTTCCTCTTTCTGTGGGTTTCTGTCACAGGATTATAAGGACACATGAAGATGAAACACCTTAGTTGGAGGGTAATGCAAACGTGCTTTGAATTTCCATCTTTGGAAGACTGTCTATAACACTCCCAGAGTCTGTAACACTCAAAGTCCTCACTGATAGTCTGAATACACCAATAATTTATTACCTGCACAGTCCCACTGCAAGATCTATATGGGAAGGAGAAAATGTATTTTTATGCTTTAGGAACAAGAAAATCAATCTGTAGCTGCTTGACAGATTCTGATCTTGTGATTTAGGTGTCCTTAATCAGAGAAGTCTCATGAGAAGAGCACATCGGAATAGCAAAGAAGGAACTTAGAGAAGTGGAAAACTTGCAGGCACAGGGCTGCCTGTCAGCATCTCCACCTGCTGTGTTGGCGTAGAACATGTGACTTCACACTCATGATTCTTACGGTCAAATTCTCACTCAGCCATGTATGTTTAGGGAGAAACTGTGGGTACACTAGCTACATAGAGCTTCGTTTTCCTCATCTACCAATTTGCAATGCTCATTTCTAGATTGTAGAACTGTCTGATGGTGGTATGATATTGGAGATCCTGCAAGGTTACCAATGAAAGACTGAATTCATAGTGGTTGTCTTGAAGTAGCTATGAGGTCTCCTCTGTATGTCAAGGCTTCTTTCGAAGTCTTCACAAACTTCTCCTCATTTGCTGGTTTCAGTCACAGAACCCTGGGGACCTTGGTGCTCATTCTGGAGATAACTGACTTTTTCCTCTGCATGAAATCCAGGTGCCTGAATTCTCTCTCCTTAGTTTAATAAAGTTTAAGCTATGAACATGGGAAGAAATCAAGAAAGTTCAGTTTTACAGTCAACATAGCTTGCTTTGGCCATGAAAGAAAGGCAATATGGGGGAAAATCATGTTATTGGGGGAAAAGGAAACAAATTGGCATCAGGCTACTTGGCTGGAAAGTCAACACTGTCCACCAAGAATACACATCTACACAAACCCACCTCCTCTTCTGGCTTTCTAGTCCTCATTAATCTCATTGATGTAGTACCTACTTACCACGTTATTTTAAAAATAAGAAATAAGCACATAGTACATACAATGCAATAGAAACATTAACTTCTATAATCTCTTCAAATTGAATTTACTACAAATATTGTAATATACATTCTTCAACAAAGGTCTCCTAGCTACTTGTTTCTCCATGACAAGTGGTAAAAACATTGATGAAAGTAGTTAGGTCTTGGATCTCAATGAGTTCGAGGCCAGCCTGTTCTCCAGAGCAAGTTCCACGACCATCAGGGCTACACAGAGAAACCCTGTCTTGAAAAAAAAAACAAAACAAAACAAAAAGTAGTTAGGAGTGCAATCTGTCTAGAGCAAAACATCCCTATGACTTCTGAAATTGCTCTATTGCTAAGATCTTTGAAAACAGCACAGAAAATAGATGAAAATGTAAAAGTACTTATTCTACTTCAAAGTAAAAACTTTCTGGGCATCTAGAAATACTGACAGAAAGACTCTTCAGTATTTATGTTACCTCTGAAGAAAATGTAAAAATAGTCTATAGGAATAAGTTATGTACTCTTGAGTTCTGTCTGCTTCCAGGAAGTAGGCAGGAGCTGAAATGAATGGATAAGGCCTATGGAGATGCAGCTGCTTTATGTTTAAAAAATCCTGGCAGATCCCTGAAGTTCATATCCATCTAGAAAGGACTGTGGTGGACATGATGTCAAATGGTGGACAGACTATCTTCTCATCAAAAGATAAAAGTAATGATTAGTAGTATTTAAATGCTGGCAGAAACTTGAATATATTTAGATAATGTTGGAAGCATTATCCTACTGCATAGTCAGAGTATAAAAATAGTGTGCTACTGGAACAAAACAGACATGTAGATAAATGGAATAGAATAAAAGACATGGATATAAGTCCATGAAATTATAATGCATCAATTCTGTTGTGCCAAAATTACACAGTTAAAAAAAAACTTCAATAAGTAGTGCTGGGAAAACTGTATGTCTCTACGTAAAAGAACACAACCAGGTCCTGTGCAAAATTTATATCATATGATTAAAAATGTGTCGTTTCTTTCCACTATTTATTTATAAATCGGGTATAATTTACAACTAGATCAGATATACTAGCATGAGTATTGATTTAGTTGACCTCATGGTGTAGCACATGCAACTGTAGGAAAACTTGTCTGAGTCTGACTAAAAGATACAACAAATACTAATTAGTACAATACTTAATATCATCAGAAAGGAATGGAGAATATAATTTGGTATGTTACACATTAAATTATGAACATGCTTCAAAAGACTACTTCAAAAAATGTACACAGCCTAGACGTAACCAAAAATTATGCAAAATAATGTTTCCTAAGCATGATGGAAAATGCATACACAAAAAGCTAGAGATTTGTTTGTTTAAATATCAAGAAGTATGGTTCAGTGAAAATCACAATTTTTAAGTAAACAGAAGAAATTAATCATATGTAATATTTGTTTTCACAAAGAAAAAGTGATCAGAGAAATTCATAAACAATATTCTGCAGTATGAAACAAAGAAACTAAGTTGATTTACATAACCAAAGACTAAAGTAGTAATAATTTGTGATTTTTTTATCTTCTAAATAACATTCAAATAAATACAACCATCTTTAACTCCATAACTAATTAATTAATTATAGGATATTTTTTAAGTTTCCTAAAGAATTCCACTGCTACAGATTGTGATCTAAGGTGTATCTTCAGAATTCGGGGCAGCAGTAGGTCCACAGCTGTCTCTTTCTTCATACTTGTTAAAATTACGAAGCCTAAGTTGTGACATATCCCGCTAAGTGGTTTCATTGAATATAGTTTCACCCTCACATAATTCATTTTGAAATTGTTGGAAAAAACTCTTCATGAATAATAGCGGGGAAATTCTTAACAGAAAGGGCTGTAACCCAGGCAGTCCTTCACCCAGCTCTATTGTTATTGCATGAATACAAGATCAGACCCAGCTCAGGCATACTGAATATAGATTCAACAGCAAACATCAGACCCTTGACAGCTTCTGTGCATGAAAAGTCTTGGAAATTCTGCTCTATGTGAACTCAGAAATGAGAGAAATTTATTCCTACATAATGAGCCTTGATCTGTAAAATTAACTGAAAATAATCTCATTTGTGTAGAACATAAAAATTTAATAGTAAACACCTGATTCCAAAATCATGTATCTGTAAAAATTTAATATAATAAAATTGCATCTTTGGTGGAAGGAGATGAGAAAACCAAAGTAATAAGTTTTCACATAAATTTGGGTAATATTGTGCTGTCTGAGATAGCCTTATTTTTAATATTGTTCAAGTCAAAGATTCCACGTTTTGAAGCCATCAGAAGATAAGTATCATTACAGTTTTAAAATTAATAATGGGAGAGAAGAGAATTAAAAAAGATAGCATGAAACTGGAAATTAAATAATAAGGAAGCTGACTGGGTGTGCTATTCTAACCCATACCTCACATAATCAACTTAAAAGGAAGAAAGGTTTATTTTGGTTCAT
Source organism: Peromyscus nudipes (assembly GCA_902168325.1). Classification (NCBI taxonomy): domain Eukaryota; kingdom Metazoa; phylum Chordata; class Mammalia; order Rodentia; family Cricetidae; genus Peromyscus; species Peromyscus nudipes. Next base: position 4,149 of record CABHPH010153455.1, read on the forward strand.
ATTTTTAGAAGTCTTAGTCCATCACAAGATGGTCCTGTTAAACAACAAAACCTGAACTTACTCTCCAGATAATAACTCATAGATCTCTTTCTATTTATGAAAAATCTCCTTCATGCGTGTGTTTTTTGTTTTTGATTCTTACGTTTGATTTTTTTTTGATTGACACATAGTAACTATGCATATTTCTGGGGTATGGTACGATGCTTTCATTTATATATGATGTGTCATGATCAAATCAATGTTATTAGCATATCTATCGTCTGAATTATACAGCATTTCTTTGTAGTCAGAACAAGAGAAGTCATTGCTTACAGTAGTTTTGATATGCGCATTATTATGGATCAAATTTAGCCCATTGCACAACACAAGAGTTTGTTTCTCCTCACAGCAACTGTCTGCTGCTTAGCCAAGCTCTCCTCATCTTTCTTTCCCCTGTCTCTCTTCGGTCTCTACTGACTAGAGTTCTTTGAACTTCTAGAACAACTTTTTGAGAAAATACATGAATGATATCATCTTGTACTTACCTTTCTGTACCTAGTTTATATTCCTTAACACTGTGTCTTCTAGGCTCATTCAACTTGCAGGTGAAAAGTTTTCATTTTATTATGGCTAAATAATACTCCTAGGTTTTCTGTAACTGTCTGTAATTCTAGTTTCATATTCTGTCAAATACTCATAGTGATGATATTATTGAGCCCAGTGTAAAGTTGACCTTGGCCTGAAGCATTGGTATACATGATACTATTGCTCTTTCTAAATTTCATTGGTAGACTATCTTTCTTTGGCTTCCTGGAAGAAGAAAACAATCATGGCTTTTCACAGAAAGTATGTGACTCCTTTTGGAATCTTGCCATACTTCACCTGGGAAAATTTAAGCTTATAACATCAAAAGCAAATTTGCCAGGCAAGGGGTCTCTTTTTTTTCATGTTGGGTCTTGAAAGCTGCATTTGCTCTGACTTTCAGCAAATTCTGGAGATACTTCCTAGGAAACTATATTGTTACTGAAAAAAAAATCTATTCTAAATGTGCCCATGCTTGAACTGCTTTTCAGTATGGATGCTTGTATATCATTAATTTGCTATCCTAGTTACAGTAAACAAAACTTAAAACTATAGGAATTCAGGAAAAAAATAGGTAAATTGAAAACTATCTACAGTCAAGGAAAGAGAAATCATTATCAAAATGTTTTTATGAAGAAGCTCCTGCATTACATAGTGTCCTAGACAAACAGTGCCACATGTTAAAGGAAAATAAATTTTAATGTGACTACTTTAAGAAAGTTCAATAAAAATGATATAATTATATGTTAAGCAAAAAAATTAAGAATTTTAAAAAGAAAGTTCAATGCAAATGGCATCATAAACCTATTCCAGACTTGAGTAAAGATTCAAATAACCTAAAACAGAAAAGCAAAATACATTCAGGCCAACTATATACTGAATTCTAACACTCTGGAGGGACAGTATGCATACATTTGTGTTATACTGCTTTAACGAATTTCCAGTATGTATTAGGTAATGCATTCAGTAAATGTGCACATATTGGATTCACTCAAGTTTTTGGTTTTTAAAACAATTACAGTTGGTAAGATTCAGTAGGGTAAAACATTGTGTCCAAGTATAGAGACTCCCAAACAAGTAATACCATAACTAAATTTTTCTTTTACTTATTGAGTACTCAAAGGCAATACACTGAAAGCCTGGTGTTTAGATTGTATTCTAAGACAAAGAAGCTCTCTGTTCCCTGTGATGATATTGTGTTCCCCAATATATCGTGCACCCTAATAAATTTATCTGGGGCCAGAGAACAGAACAGCCACTAGACAGACATAGAGACCAGAAAATGGTGGCACTCACACCTTTAATCCTAGCCTTCCAGAGGCAGAGATCAATCTGGATCTCTGTGAGTTCAAGGCCACACTGGAAACAGCCAGGCATGATAACAAGAGCCTTTAATCCCAGGAAGTGATGGCAGGAAGCAGAAATATATAAAAGGCGTGAAAACCAGGAACTAGGCTGGTTAAGCTTTTAGGCTTTTGAGCAGCACAGTTCAGCTGAGATTCATTCGTATATGAAGACACAGAGGCTTCCAGTCTGAGGAAACAGGATCAGCTGAAGAATTGGTGAAGTGAGGTGGCTGTGGCTTGTTCTGCTTCTCTGATCTTCCAGCATTGACCCCAGTACCTGGCTCCAGGTTTGTTTTTATTAATAAGACCTTTTAAGATTCATGCTACAGTTCCCAATTCAGACTGGAATTGTGCTAAACCATTTAGGAAGAAAGTCATGAAAACCAGAGATATGCTAAAATGAACAGATAGAATATTATTTACCAATATAGGTCAGTAGGGCTTTAAAATGTAAATAATCCATAAGGCAGAACGCTGAATATTTAGAAAGTTCGCCAAAAGAAAATCTTGCAATAGGTAGTAATTAAAGATATTTTAAACGTATTTGTAAGTACTAAGGAAAAAAATAAATTACTGATATTAAAAGCTATAAGAAGAAACTGTCAACTCACCAGCAAAAGGAAACACATAAGAATAACATCAGATAGCTCATCAGTAACTCTAAAACCAATAAAGTATGAAATGATATATTTCAAGCCCTGAAAACAAATAGCTATACACCAAGATTGCTAAGTTAAAGAAAGCTACCTCATAAAAATTCTGGAGAAATAAGGATGTTTCAGGACAGGCCCAGACTTAAGCAGTTTGTAACTACCAAGCCAGTGCTTCAGAAGACACTTGAAGGAATACTATAGCCAGAGGAAGAATAAAGACAATCTCAATCATGACAGGACAGGGAAAAATCGGTTTCACAAAAAGAACTGATAAACCAAGGAGAGCTAGGACACAATCCATCATGTCCAATAAAAATGAGCAAATAAACCCCCAATACCAATAGGGGTGATTGAAGAATAAACAATAAGCCTATCGGCAAAAAAACCCCAAAGATTAATAATTGACCAACATCTCTTAATGTAACTGGAATTAGTTCTGATGTTCCTGTTATTTTTTGACCTGTCTATTGGAGAAGATGGGGTATTGAAATCACCTACTGTTAATGGACTGATGTTCATCTGTGTTTTTAAATCCAGCAAAACAGTTTTTTAATGAATTTGGGTGCACTAGAATCCGGGGCCTATCTGTTTAGGATGGTTATGCATTCTTGGTTAATTGTTCCCTTGATTAGGTTAACTGTACTTCTTTATCTCTTCTGATTAGTTTGGTTTGAACTCTATTGTGTCCAATATTAGGATAGTCATTGTCCCATTGCACATGGGCTATGCCTAGAGTTTGAAATGTCTTAGGTGGAATGAAATCAAGAAGACAGGCAGAGTCAACTGATATGAAGGATTTTTACCTCCTGGTCTAAGCTTGCAGTGTGGGGCTATTTCTGGCTGGGTGAAAAGATTAGATATTGCCTATGAGTTGGAAACTACATGAGGATAGTGTTGGCAGAAGCCTAGAAATTGTGGTGCAGACAGGGGTGGCCACACTAGGCCAGAGCACTGGATGTGGGACCTGGATGTGGCTGGATAGGGTGTGAGAACAGGGAGGGTCAGTAAGACTCATCAAGCTAGACCCTGGAGAAGGATGTGGGTGATCTCTGGAGCAATTGCCTTATAGAATGATAGAAAGGACTTTTAAAGGTGCCATTAGATTGTCAGCTGGATGTCAATAGTGTGAATACCTGCAGAGGCATTCTTTGTGTGCTGTGATCCGTATCTGACATATGGTCCTGCTTCTCCCATGGCTGATGATCTACAAGTCTTGGCTTCTCTGGTGATGCGATGTTTCTGTCAGCAGGATGGTAAGTATTCCGTCAAACTAGAAGCTAATAATTTCCCTTGTGAAATTCCACTTTGGGCTCCTGATGCTTTGAATCAAGCCAAGAGAAGAATTACAGTGTTAACACGTCAAATTGATCCAGTCTATCAGGAAAAAAATCTGACTGCATCTCCATGCAGAGAAAGACTCTATTTCTGGAATGAAGGAGATCCTTTAAAGTGTCCCTTGGTATTACATGCCCTGAGATTTAAGGTCAATAGTAAATTATAACACAATCCAGTGAGGATGATAAATGAGCCCATGTGTAGTCTGCCTCTTCCACTATGGCTACTTTATTTATAGGCCCATTGGGAATAACAGAGATGGCTGGGTAGGAGGTTGGCTGCTCTCCAAAGAATGGACCATCTTATTTTATTGACTATTGAATTCACTCTCTGCTGAAGGCACCTTTGATGGGTGCTTTCAAGAAGAAAGATGTGGGTCATCCCTCCAGTTAAAAAACCAAGATCAGCTGAAGTTTTTGCTGAAGATGGAGGGAATTTGGCACAGGAAGTAGAAAAATGTAGTTACAAATACCAGCCAAGGCTACAGGACCAGGTACAGAAATGAGGATTGTAATTGGCCCAGTGTTTCTGTCCTACTTTGACAAAAATTTATTTTTGTGTGTATATAGATATAATAAGCAGACATGTATGTTTACTTTCCTCTCCCTTTTCTTACAATGTAATATAATATCCACTGTGTTTGTTGAGTGATGTGAAGTCTATATTATTATATTTAAGTCTTTAGATATTGAAACATCAACCATTGCCATTCCTAAGGGGACTTTGTCATGTACACTGGGGAGAAGAATGACATTGTTCTGACTGCACATGTGATAGTTATATAATGTTACCAGGAATGATACCTCATCATTGTCTTCATTTGAAAATAAAGCATAGCATGAAAGAGATGTGTTTGCATAGCTAACTGACAAGTGAGGAGGTGTGATGGTTAATCTTGATTGTCCACCTGGATGCTGATCCTCATCCAGAATGGATAGCACCTTCCAGTGGGGGCTCAGATATAAAAAGAACCCAAGAGAATGTAGTGATGCTTGCTTACCTGCCTTAGTGTCTTGCTGTCAGTGACTAGCCTGTTGTTACTACTATCCTGTGCCATCATCAGAAACCAGCTTCTTGACCCTCTAAGATGAACTGAAGACCAGCAAATCCTAAATCATACCCCAGACTTTCAGTGCCCTGTTATAACTGCTTGGCCTCCAGATGTGAGTTCTCTGCAGCTACAAGGTTTTCAGTCTCTCTGACACACAAATGACCATTACTGGAATACCAAGCCCCTAACATGTAAGCCAAACTAGTACATAACCTTTCATGATAGAAATTCATTCTACTAGTTATGTTTCACTAGACAACACTGACTAATAAAATTAGTTTAAATGGCCTGAGTTCCTGCAGACTGACTGGACTGAAAAATGAGATTCACAGGCTAGAAAGATGGCTCAGATTAAGAGTGTCTACTGCTCTCAAAGAGGACCCAAGGTCATAGCTTAGCACCCCTATTGAGAGGCTCAAAAAATACCTATAGCTCCAGCTCCAGGGAATCTGAAACTTTTGCTGCCACAGGAACCTGCATACACACAAACACACACACACATACACACACACACACACACACACACACGCATACACACGCATACACACACATGCACACGCAAAATAATAAATGAAAAGTTAAAAAACTAAAATGAAAAACAAGATCCAATCATCTTTTTTTTTCTTCTTTTAAAATCTTTTCAAAAATGACTTCTTGTATTTTTTTAAAAATTCTTCTCAGATGATATATTTGATCATATTCTTTCCCCTCCACATTCTCTTCCCAGCTCCTACCAACCTTCCTACCTGCCCAACTTCATGTGCTCTTTCTCTCTGAAAAGAAAAACAACAAAAATAAAACAACAACAACAAAAAATACCCCCCCAAAACACAAAAAAGCAAAACTCTACCAGAAAAAAAAAAACATAAAATCCATTTGGTATTGGCCAATGGCTCATGGGCATGGGGCCTATTCTGGAGGGTGGTTCAAGTACTCAATCCTGTGAGCCTATAGGGGACATTCCTATTCAAAACAACACACTCACATATAAGAAAAAACACAGAATGTTTTTCCATTTGGATCTTGGTTACCTCACTCATGATGGTTATTTCTAACTCTACCTATTTACCTACAAATTTCTTAATTTCTTTTTTCTTAACAGCTGAATAATAATATCTCATTGTATACATGTGCCACTTTTTCATTATCCACTCATCAGTTAATGGACATCTAGGTTTCTTCCAATTCCTTGCTATTATGAGTAAGGACGCAATGAACATTGATGAGCAAGTATCTCTGCAGTGAAGTGTAGAGCCCTTTGGGTTGTCCAAGAGTGGTATAGCTGGATTTTGTGGTAGATCCATTTTTAACTTTTTAAGAAAATTCCACAACCTTTTCTATAGGACTTTTACCAGTTTGCAACACCACAACAATAAATATTTCCCTTTCTTTGTATCCTTATCAGCATGTATGGTCATTTGTTTTATTGATCTTGGCCATTCTGCCCGGGATAAGATGAAATCTCAAAGTAGTTTTTATTTTCACTTTCATTTTCCCTGTGGCTAAGGTTGTTCAACACTTTTAAGTGTTTTTTAGTGACTTGTACTTCAACTTTTGAGAACTTTGTTTAGTTCAATTCACCATTTTAATCAGGTTATTTGTATCTTGATGTTCATGGGGTTTGGTTTTATTTTGATTAATTATGTTTTAGATACTATCTCTCTATTAGATATATAATTAGTAAATATTTTCCCCATTCTATTGGATTCTACTTTGCTCAAATAATGGTATTCTTGGTTGTACAGAGGTTTTTTAACTTCATGAGATCTCATTTATTCATTGCTGGTTTTAATGTCTGTGCTACAGGTGCCCTGTTAAGAAAATGCTTTCCTATACAAATGAGTTCAAACCTATTCCCTACTTTCTTATCTATCAGATTTAGGGCATTTCTCTTCTAGCAGATTCAGGGGCATCTTGTCTTACATTGAAGTCCATGATCCATTTGGATTTGAGTTTGTGAAAGGTGATAGATATGAACCTATTTTCCTTATTTTATATTCAGGTATCCAGTTTACCCAACATTATTTTTAAAGTTGCCATTTTTCCTCATTGTGTATTTTTTGGCTTCTTTGTCAAAAATCAGGTGTTTGTAAGTATGTAGAATCATGTCTGGATCTTCAACTCAAGTCCATTGATCAACTTGTCTGTTTTTATTTCAATGCCACACTGTGTTTGTTACTATAGCTCTGTAATACAGCTTGAAATCAAAGATGGTGATGCCCCAGCAGTTTTTTTTATTATTGAGGAGTGTTTCATCTATCTTGTTTTTTTTTTGTTGTTTTTTTTTTTGTGTGTGTGTGTGTTTCCATGTGAAGTTGATGATACTGTTTCTCAATTTCTATGAAGAACTTTGTTAGAAATTTGATGATGATTGTATTGATACTGTAGATTACTTTTGGTAGGATGGCCATCTTCACAATTATAATTCTACTAATCTATGAACACAGAAAATCTTACTATCTTACAGTGTCTTCGACAATTTCTTTCTTCAGTGTCTCTAAGTTTTAGTTATATTTCTTTCACTTGTTTGGTTATAGTCATGCCAATATATTGTTTTAGGTGAAAGGTTCTTTTCCTTGATTTCTATCTTAGTATGTTTCTCATTTGTATATAGGAAAGCTAATGTTTTTGTGTGTTAATTTTATATACTGACACATTGCTAAAAATTTTTATCAGCTGTAGTTTTCTGATAGAGTCTTGTGTCTTTTATTTATAAAATCATACAATCTGCATATAAAGATGCTTTTACTTCTGCCTTTTCTATTGTATCCCCTTAATATCCTCCAGTTGCCTTATTGTTCTAGATAAGACTCCAAGTTCTCTATCAAATAGGTATATATAAAATTTACATCACTATTTTGTTACTGATTTTAGTGGAAACACTTTGAGTTTCTCTCCATTTAGGATAATATTCGCTTCAGGCTTGCCATAAATTACCTTTACCATGTTTAAATTTGCTCTTGTATCTCTAGTCTCTGTAGTGCTTTAATCATGAAGGGATGTTCCATTTTGTCAAAGGCCTTTTGTGCGTCTAATAAAATGATCATGCATTTTTGCCCTCCAGTCTGTTAATGTGATGGATTACATTTATCAATTTACATATGTTGAACCATCCCTGCATCTATGAGATGAAACTGACTTGATCATGGTGCCTGATCTTTTTTATGTTTTTGGATGTGATTTGCCAGTATCTTGCTGAGAATTTTGCATCTATATTCAGAGCAGATTTTTGTCTGTAATTTTCTCTTGTTGGGTATTTGTGTGGTTTGGTATTTGGATTCTTGTGACTTCATATAAGGAATTAGAAAATGTTCCTTCTGTCTCTATTCTTTTGGAATAATTTGAAGAGCATTAGTATTAAATATTTTTTGAAGGTCTGGTAGAATTCTGCACTGAATCCATTTGGTCCTAAGCTTGTCTTTGAGAGATTTTTAATTACTGTGTCTATGTCATTAGAGGTTATGGGTCTGTTTAAATTGTTTGCTTAATCTTGATTTAACTTTGTTTTATGTATATAATAAATTTATGCATTTATTTTTAGGCTTTTCATGTTGGTGGAAAACAAACTTTTGAAGTATATCCTTATGATTCTCTGGATTTTCTTGCTGTTTCCCCTTTCTTGTCTAATTTTATTAACTTGGATCTTCCTTCTCCATCTTTGGTAAAGTTGGCTAAAGGTTTGTCAATCTAATTGATTTTATCAAAGAATCATTTCTTCATTTCAGTGGTTTTTGTGTTTATATTTGTATTGGATTTATTTGGTTGTTTGATTCTATATCACTGATTTCAGCCCTGGGTATGATTTTTTTTCCTGTTTCTTCTTCTTCCTCCTCCTCTTCTTCATCTTCCTCCTCCTCCTCCTCCTTTTCCTCCTTCTCCTCCTCTTCTTCTTTTTAGTGATATTTATTCTTGATTTTCTAAAGCTTTCAAGTGTGTTATTAAATTCTTAATGTGAGATCTCTCCAGATATTTTTTTTTATTGTAGGCAGTCCGTGCTATGAACTTACCTCTTAGAACTGCTTTCATTGTATGCCATAGGTTCAGTTATGTCATGTTTTCATTTCCATTAAATTCTAGAAAGCATTAAAGTTCAGTCTTGATTTCCATCTTGACTCAATTTTCATTCAGTAGTGAATTGTCCAGCTTCCAATGTTTTCCATCATTTCTATATTTTTATTTCCTCCTTTATTCCATGGTGGTGAGACAGGACTCAGGGTGTTATTTAAACTTATTTATATGCATTGAGACTTTGTGTCCCAATATGTGGTCAATATTGGAATAAGTTCTATTGTCTGCTGAAACAAAGTATTGTGTTTATGTAAAATATTCTCTAGATGTCTTTTATGTCCATTTGATTTATGACACTATTTAACACCTGTGTCTCTCTGGTGAGTTTTTGCTTGGATGATCTGTCTATTGGCAAGAGTGATGTCTTAGGCTTTCTGTTGCTATGAAGAGACACCATGACCATGGCAACTCTTATAAAGTAAAAACATTTAATTGGGGTGTCTTACATTTTCAGAGGTTTAACCCATTATCATCATGATGCAACATGGTGGCATGCAGGCAGACATGGTGCTGGAGAAGTAGCCAAGTGTCCTACATCTTGACTTGCAGGCAACAGGAAGTGATGCGCATGGCTTGTGCATCAAAGCATACCTCCACAGTGACATCAGCAAGACCACACCTACTACTCCAATAAAGCTACACTTCCTAACAGTGCCACTCCCTTTGAGGACCATTTTCTTTCAAATCACCACAAGTGGGATTTTGAAGTCACCCACTATCACTGTGTTATAGTCATACCACTGGGTGGTCAAATGTGATTTTATTTGTAGTCATTTTTAGTGAGCTAGTGTTTGGTTTGTAAACATTTTAGAATTGTAAAATCTTATTGGTGAATTTTTCCTTTAATGAATATGTAGTGTCCTTTTCTCTCTCTTCTGATTAGTTTTGGTTTGAAGTATGTTTTTCATATATTAAAATAGCTGAGCCAGGCATTGGTGGCGCACGCCTTTAATCCCAGCACTCGGGAGGCAGAGCCAGGCAGATCTCTGTGAGTTCGAGGCCAGCCTGGGCTAACAAGTGAGCTCCAGAAAAGACGCAAAGCTACACAGAGAAACTCTGTCTCGAAAAACCAAAAAAAAAAATAAAATAAAATAATAAAATAGCTACATCTGCTTGTTTCTTGGTTCCATTTGCTTGGAATACTCTTTGCTGTCCTATTATCTGAAAGTAATGCCTGTCTTGATAGTAAGGTATGTTTTTTGGATAAAGCAGAAATATGGATACTGTTTATAAACAATCTCTTAGTCTATATCTTTTTATGGAGGAACTGAGACCATTACTATTGGGAATTATTAATAAGCAGTGTTTGTTAATTCCTGCTCTTTTGTTGTAGTGATATGCCTCTTCCTTTTGACTAACTGTTAGAGCATTATTTATCACTTTTGTCCTCTTTGATGTAATGAACCTTCTCTTCAGACTGATTTATTTCTTTTAGAAGCTGGGTTAGTGGACAGATATTGCTTAAATTTGGTTCTATCATGAAATGATGATTTTTTTCTCTGTCAATTGTGCTTAATAGGTTTGCTAGGTATAATAGTCTGGGCTGTATCTGTGGTCTTTTAGACCTTGTGGAATATACATCCAGGCCCTTCTCGATTTCAGAGTCTCTGTTGAAAATTTGGATATTATTCTAACTGGCTTGCTTTTTGTTTATGACTTTGTCTTTTTCCCTTGTAACTTTTAATTTCCTTTCTTTCAGTTTGTTTATATGGTGAACTATACTGACTGATTTTTATAAGTTGAACCATCCCTGCATCTCTGAGATGAAGCTTACTTGATCATGGTGGATGATCTTTTTGATATGTTCTTGGATTCAGTTTGCAAGTATTTTATTGAATATTTTTGCATCTATATTCATGAGGGAAATTGGTCTTTATTTCTATTTCTTTGTTGAATCTTTGGATGGCTTGGGCATCAGGGTGACTGGGGCCTCATAAAATGAATTTGGTTTTGTTCCTTCTGTTTTCTATTTTGTGGAATAATTTGAGGAGTATTGGTATTAGTTCTTCTTTGAAAGTCTGGTAGAATTCTGCCCTAAAACCATCTGACCCTGATTTTTTTAGGTTGGAAGACTTTTAATGATTGCTTCTATTTCCTTAGGGGTTATAGATTTATTTAAGCTGTTTTTCTGATTTTGATTTATCTTTGGTAAGTGGTATCTATCAAAAAATATGTCCTTTTCCTTTAGATGTTTCCAATTTTGTAGAGTACAGGTTTTTGAAGTATGATCTAATGATTCTCTGGATTTATTCAGTGTCTGTTGTTAAGTCCCCCTTTTTGTTTTTGATTTTGTAATTTGGATATTCTCTCTTTGCCTTCTAGTTAGGTTAGATAAGGGTTTGTCTATCTTGTTGATTTTCTCAAAGAACCAACTCTTTGTTTCATTGATTCTTTGTATTGTTCTCTTTATTTCTATTTTATTGATTTCAGCCCTAAGTTTGAGTATTTCCTTCAGTTTACTCCTGTTGGGTGTGTTTGCTTCTTTTTGTTTTGGAACTTTCAGGTGTAATATTAAGTTACTAGTACGAGATCTCTCTAATTCCTTCATAAAGGTACTTAGAGATATGAAGTTTCTTCTTAGCACTGCTTTTCTTGTGTTCTCTAAGTTTGGGTATATTGTGCATATATTTTCAATGAATTATAGGAAGTCTTTAATTTATTTTTTTATTTCTGCCTTGATCCAGTAGTCATTCGGTAGAGAGTTGTTCAATTTCCATGAGTTTTTAATTTCTTTTCTTTGTACTATACATTTATTGCTTTGATTGTTATGTATCATGGGGGGTTTCTTTTCTGGTCCTATTTATTTGTTCTTCTGTATGCTTCTTGTACCTTGATGGACACTACTTTCTTTAGATTTGGAAATTTTTCTTCTATAATTTTGTTTAAAATATTTTCTGTGCTTTTGACTTGGGTTTCTTCTCCTTCTTTTATTCCTCTTATTTGTAGATTTGATTTCTTCAGAGTATCTCAGATTTCTTGAAAGTTTTGTGTTTGGGTTTTCTTAGATGTAATATTTTCTTTGATTGAACTACCCATTTCTCCTATCTCTAACACCTGAAATTCTCTCTTCCACTTGTAATCTATTGGTACAGCTTACATCTGACCTTTTTGTTTGACAGTCTTAGCTTTTCATTTCCAGGCTTCTTTGTTTGTTTGTTTGTTTGTTTTGTTGTTGTTGTTTTCGGTTTGAGTTTTCTTTAGTGATTAAATTTATTTGTAAATTCCACTTCCACGTCCTGACTTGTTTTCACTGTTTCGTTCAACTGCTTGTATTTACATGGTATTCATCAAGGCATTGGTTCATATTCTCTTTAAGGTCTTGAACATATTCATGATAGCTATTTTGAAGCCCTTGTCTCATACTTGAGCTATATTGCTTCTCTTGGAGTCTATTACAATAAGGTTTCTGGTTTCTGTGGTGGTTTGTTTTCTTGGTTGTTCATATTTGTGTTTTTGTGCTGGGATCTAGGCGCCTTGAGCATGTTTGAAGTGTTTCATGGCGTAGATATCTGGTCTCATCCTTTTTGGGCAGACATTTTCTTCTTTAGTTGCCATTGCCTGCTCTCGGTCCTAGCCAAGTGTAGTGGCTATGAGGTTCCTGTTTGTGCCAATTGGTGGGAGTCACAAAAGAATGGAGATGTGTGATAATAAAAGGGTTAAAGGGATGGTGAGAATGTACTAGGGAAACTCTAGGTCTGTACAAAGAGTTTAAGTCCAAGAGTAAGAAAGTAAGCTGGAAGGAGGGGATCCTACAGGGATTAAGAGTAAGTCTGGAGGGACTGTAATGGGAGAAAACAAGGACAATTAATGTCACCTATATGACTCCCAGCCTAGTGTGGCTGCTGTGGGTCCTTGGTAGCTCAATTATCTTTCATTGCCAAGAAATACACCACCTGGTAAAGACAGCTACAGGCTGAGAATCAAGGATGATCAATCTATAAAGGAATAGAAGCTGCGAAAGAGGACAGCTATTTTGACATATAATAAAGTAGACATAAAAACAAAATTAATCAGAAGTGATAAAGCCACTATGTATCAATATAGGAAATGATTTATTGAGATGTAACAATTGTAGACATTTTGCTTCTAAATGTTAGTACTCCCAATTTTACAAAACAAATACTAATAGGCTTTAAAGGATTAGATAAATGTAGTATAATAATAGAAGTAGATTTCAATATTCTAGTCTCATTTTTAGAAAGATTATACAAACTAAAAGTCACAAAGAACCTTCATAATTAAACTCTACCATATAACAAATGGTCTTAATGCCTCTTGGATAATATTCCATCAAACACAAATGTAAGTTCCTTCTCTACATAGACTCCATTGTAGGCCATGCACAGAACAAGTTATAACATACACAAAAGGATTAAAAATAGTTTCTTGTACTTCATCAGAATAAAACTAGAAATCAATAGTAAAAGAAATCACAGATAATACACAAATACATGGATAATTATCTCATATTACAAGTATGTCCTTGGAGCTGCCAGGGAAGACATTCTTAATTTTCTGGAATCAAATGGAAATGAAAGCACATACTAGCTTGGGATATAGTTATAGCAGGTCTAAGAAGAAAGTTTAAAGTTATAAGCACCTACATTTAAAAAAATAATCATAGAAATTCCTAACAAGAAAACTAAAGCCAAGCAGTATGGGGTGAAACTTGAGTGTCTGGGGCTGGAAAGATGGCTCAATCATTAAGTGTTAAGAATCCATTTTATTCTTGCAGAGAACCTGAGTTCTGCTCCTATCACCCACATCAGACAGCTGACAACTGCCTGGACCTCCAACTTCAAAGGATCCAATGCTTTTGGCCTCCTCGGGCACCCACAAACATATGCATACCCACCCCCAAACAGCTCCTTTTTAAAGATGGTTTTAAAAAATCTTGACTTTTTAGCTTCACTTCATCTGTTATTACCTAAAAGGCAAATTGCTAGGAAAACACTCTTAGGGAGGATCTTCCAAAGCCCAGTTGATACTTGTGCTGTGCAGACCCTATTCAGGGAACATCAAGGAGAAGAGGGAGAAAGACTGTAAGAGTCAGAAGCCCAGGAAGTCTGATATTAGATACCAATTTCTATGTATGTTAGGAGGGTGCACCCATGAAACCTCACGAAAATGGTCTCCTAAATAAGACCTGTCCAATGACAATACCAAGTCGACACACCAACATGGATGGAGGAAATCTCACAAGGTCTCACCCCTGAACAAAGAGCTGTAGGTAATTAATTAATGGCTAGTAAGTGAAGGGACGTTAGGCTTCTTCTGGTGCAAGTCCCCTGATATATATTATAATAATACAATATTGGTGTATATATTTATATATGTATATATAATGTACATATATGTAATTATACATATGTATATAATACGTATTAAAAAGGAAGAGGCAGGAATTTGAGGAGTTGGTGTCATGGGAGGAGTTGTAAGGAGTGGAGAGTAGGGTGAAAGTGGTATAAACACAGTACTCACGCACGACATTCTCAAAAAATATGTGAGGAAAGAGCACATTAAGAAGACCATACAGGCCGGGCGTTGGTGACGCACGCCTTTAATCCCAGCACTTGGGAGGCAGAGCCAGGCCGATCTCTGTGAGTTCGAGGCCAGCCTGGGCTACCAAGTGAGTTCCAGGAAAAGGCACAAAGCTACACAGAGAAACCCTGTCTCGAAAAACCAAAAAAAAAAAAAAAAAAAAAAGAAGACCATATGGTATGATCTACTTGATTTTCTTTCAGGGAAGAAAGGATTTTTCAACATCTTAAAATCAAATATAAATAGCACAAATATTCTCAAGAGCAGAAATCACATGATTGCCTTAATAGACGCAGAAGAGGCCTTTGACATCATTGAACATCCCTTCATGATAAACACCCAGGAGAAACCAGGAATAGATGAAATATAACTCGATTTAATAAAGAGCACATACAACAGACCTACACCTAACTTTTTTGGTGGGGGGATGGAAGTTTGAGACAGGGTTCCTCTGTGTAGCCCTGGCTTTCTTTGTGTAGCCCTGGCTTTCTTGGAACTCAGAGATCTGCCTGCCTCTTCCTCCCAAGTGCTGGGACTAAAGGCATGCACCACCACCACCCAGCAATACTTTTCTTTCCCCATACCTAACATCTTACTAGAGAAAAGACTGAAAGAATTGCTTCTAAACCAGAAATGAGCTCTCTCTCACACTCTTGCTCTTGCTCTCTCTTCCTGTCTGTTCCTCTTCCTCCTGCTTCTTCTTCACTGTTGTGCTTGAAGTTTTGCTTGAGTAGTAAATCGAGAGAAAGTACTAAAAGGCACGTGAATGAAAAAGGAGGAGGTCCAATTATCTCTATCTTCAGAGGACAGCATCGCACTCTGAACACAATCTGAAAACACTACAGAAAACTCTGAGATTGACAAGCACTTCCTAGAAGAAAACATAAAATGAACATTAAAAACTCCGTAGCTTTTCTATGATCACAAATAACAAACAAGCAACAAATCAAGTTTGGTTCACATCATCTTTGAGTTCTGAAAGTTCTTTTAAGAACACTTAAAGTTCTTTCTTTAAGTTCTGTTCACATCAGCTTCAAGAATAAAAATAAGTACCTAGGAATGAAGTAAGTAAGGAATTAAGTAGGGCAGTCAAATACTCCTAAAGTGAAAACCAATAAGATGCTGATAAAAAGATATTAAGGAAACACTGGGTGATGGGAAGATTCTAATGCTCTCATGAGCATCAGACATGAAAAGAGCACCAGAAATAATATTGTGAAAACATCTATACTACCAAAGGTGACTCCAGATTCAACACAATTCAAATCAAATTTCCAATGACAATATCCACAGAAATAAAAAGTTTAATTCTAAAATTCATATGGAAGCACACACACACATAAAGATAAGAATATCAAAGCATGTCTAAGGAAAAAGAGGCCATTGCTGGTGGTATCGCAATACTTGATCTCCAATTATACTACACATCCTTAGTAATGAAAGAAAACTTTATGAACCAACGCATTCATAGACAAGCACATCAATGGAATAGAAGAAAGTACCCAGAAATAAATACACTACCCCAGGAATCTGACTTCTTACAGAAATGTCAAAAACACCCAGTCATGACCCTTTATTTCTCCTTGAGAATCACTCCTACTGTATATAGTTTTGTGTTAGGTTAGAACTTTTTTATTTAGACAAAAGGGGGAGGTGTAGTGGGTAGCTGCTTGAGCCATGCCCTGGAGCACCATCCCTAGTGAGGTAGCAGGTAGCTGTTACACCCTCCTATGACCTTGAGGTACCTGCCCTGGATATCTGAGACCATTAAGACCTGGGATGTACACGGTGCTCTCTCTTGGCTACCTTGTGGTTTGGATGCTAAGATCTTGGATCAGTGTGGGACATAGCTCAGCTTTCCCGGACCCTACGATAAATCTCCCGTGATTGTGAGTTCACTCCCCAAAAATTCCTTTGATCATTAAGCTGATTCTGTGGGTTGCTAGCAATTTAATCACATTACCCAGTGGGAAAACAGCAGCCCCTATAGCGAGTGGAAGGGAAACTGGATGTCACAACTTAAAAGAATGAAACTAGATCCATATTTCTTACCATGCAAAATGTTCAGTTTAGGATGGACTAGAGATTTTACTGTAAGACTTGAAACTTTGAAGCTACCAGAAGAAAACATAGGCACATACTTTAGAACGTAGACAAAAGCAAGAATTTTCTGTAAAGCACTTCATTGCACAGGATATGACCCTAAGAACGGGAAGTTTGAATTGCATGCAATGTAAAACTTTCTGCACAATGAAGGAAACCATGAGAGTGAGGAGACAGTCTGCAGATTGGAGAAAAAAAGATATGTATCTATTGTGAGACATCTAAGGGACTTAAATTGCTTAAATACAGGACTACAAAACTCAAGCTATTTGATTAAATCACATTACTACACCATTTGATTAAAATATTAATAAAACCACTTAATTAGAATCACATCATCCAATCAACAAATGGACTGATGATCTAAATAGATAGTTCTCAGAGAAGAAATACAAATGGCTAAGATTTTTAAAAGGATTCAATCTTCTTAGCCAGCAGGAAAATGCAGATTAAAACTGACTTAAGGTTTTTCTCATCCCGGGAAAAATGGCTTGTCATAAGAAAATAAATGGCAGCAGCTGCTGGTGAGGTGTGGGGAACAAGAGAGTTATATACTTCCAGCAGTATATAACACAGTAAACCAATGCCACCACTCTGGAAGCCACTAGGAAAATTCCTCTGAACTTAAAGCAGAGCTTCCACATGACTTAACTATACCACTTCTGTGAATATTACTCAAAGGATCATAAGTCAACACTCCACAGTAATACTAGCCATTCATTCCTATGCTGAATGACTCACCAGAGTCATGATGGACAATCATCCAGATGTCTATACAGTTGTGAATGAGTAAAGACAATGGGGGTGTATACAAAGTTGTGTTTTATTCAGCCATAAATAGAAATAAACTAATAACATTTACAGGGAACTGGACAGAACTGGAGATGATCATGTTAAGCCAAATAAGCCAGCCTCTGAAAGTCAGATTCCACGTGTTTTCTCCTATATTTGAAGAATATGTGCATGCATGTGTTTATACCAGGAAATTCAAAATGCAGCTCTAAGAGGGAGGGGGAGAGAGATCTTAAGGGAGAGAGAGAAAGAAAGTGAGCGCACAAATGGCTCCATATGACATGAAAGCAAAAGATTCCATTTGAGGGTAAGAAGGAGACAGGCAACAGGTAGGAATGGAGGATAGGAAGGACAGTGGATGAGGTAGATACATTAGACTAAAGTACAATAACATGTATGTATCTGGACAACATGTGGGTTTTAATTACTGTTATATTGCTATGATGAAACACCATGACCAAAGCAATTTCGGGAATAAAGGGTTTATTTCACTCACAGCTCCATACAACAGTTAATCATTGAAAGTAAGGGAAGAACTCAAGCAGGCAGGAACCTGGAGGTAGGAGCTTATGTAGAGGCCTTGGAGAAGTGTTGCTTACTGACTTGCTCCCCATGGCTTGCTAAGCCTAATTTCTTACAACTTAAGACCACCAGTCTAGGGATGGCACCAGCTACAAAGGGCTGGGCCCTCCCCTACCAATTACTAATTAAGAAAATGCCCTATAGGCTTGCCTACAGCCCCATCTTTGGAGGCATTTTCTCAATTGAGGCTCCCTTTTCACAAATGACTCGTTTGGGTCAAGTCCACACAAAATTAGCAACAACTGGGAGAATTTTGAGGAAATATGAGTAACTATAGAACTATGCCAAGCTTACAGAATGGACAATTTTAGTAATATGAAGTTTCTCTGAGTCAATATACCGAGTCAATATATAAACTCAAGATATAACCAATAAAACAGAAGTATATCTGAATGAACAAGATACTTAGTGTACCTCAGACATGTACCAGAAAATAGGGGAGAAAGCTGTCCACTCTGGAACCTCCCAGAGGGAATTTGGGAATACTCCTTTACTTCATATATAATTAGGAAACTGGCGGGTATCAGCCCTTTCACCCTGTGGCTTTCCTGAAGATTAAATACATGAACTAGAATAAAATATAAAGATAGATCTTATTGTACATTATATATGAGCACACAACACAAAAGTTTAAAAGGACATTTTTGATATTGTAGTATGCACTAAATATCAGTTACTCAGGAGGCTGAGGAAGGAGGATTGCTTGAGCCCCTCCCCTGTCCAGAAATGTGAGGCTAACCAGAGCAAGATAGAGAGACTAAATCTCAAAAAGAGACATCTCTCAGAAACAGATTGAACTTATGTGGAGAGTTGTACATTTCTGAGAGCATTAATATCAATTGGACTCTACAACGAAATGTAGAAATTGAAGGTGTTACTTTTCAAAACATGCATCTGAGAAGAGTTAGATTCCTCTGAGAAGTGATGGGAGGTAGGAATTTTTGAGAAGGAAGAATTACCACCATCCAGTCTAGAACAGTTCCAGAAAGAAATGGTGCTGGGGGTGTCTTCCTGTATGCTGTGAATATATGTTGTTCCCATTGGTTAATAAATAAGCTGCTTTGGCCTATGGCAAGGCAGCTTAGAGGCAGATGGGTAATCCAAAGAGAGAGACGGGAAAGAGAAAGGTAGAGTCTGGAGAGACATCAACCTGCCACCCAAGGAACAACATGCCAGCAGACCAGTAAAGCCATGGAACATGTGGCAAAACATAGATTATAATACAAATGAATTAGTTTAAGATATAAGAGCTAGCTAGCAAGAGGCCTGACATAGGCCATACAGTTCGTAAATAGTATTAAGCCTCTGAATGATTATTTTATAAACGACTGAGGGACCAAGGGGCTGAGCAGGACCAGAGGAACTTGGTTCCTGAGAGAAACTTTCAGCTACAAAATGATGCCTTCAAGAGGGCAGCACTAGTCTCAAACTTCAAGCCAGTGACAAGAAATAAGCTTAGGACGACCCTGCTCTGCTGTGTCTGGGATCTAAACTCTTTTTAAAAGGTGGGTTCCCTCCTGGAGCTCCCTGGGTTGTAGATCAGTCAGTGTGCTTGATATAATGCTTGCCTATTGCTGTCACTGTCCCTCCTCATCACCAACTGACCTTACCTCCATAGCTGGTTCTGAACCTGGGCAGCAGGCTACCCCTGTTGGCTACACATGTCAGCCCCACTGGCACTGCATGGACCTAGCCAGTCTGCTGTGCAGTGCTCTTGGTGTGGCTAGAAACAGGGTGCAGGTATTGCTCACTGTGCAGACAGAGGATGCAGTGAGGTATGGTGCAGGTATGAGTGATTGGCAGGAGTGAGGAAGTTAGCTGGGTTTATTGTTTTAAGTGTTGCTAAGAAGCGAAAGATTTTCTCATCCAGATATGTGACACTGTTCTGAAAATGAAGCCCTGTGAATAAGTCCTTTTATCAGAGGCAGCTCCTTTTCAAAGACGTATTTCATCTGAATTCCAAATGAGCCTCATTGGGCAACAGTATTGGTCATTGATACTATTTATAATACCAATTTATAAAAAGGAAGCAGAGACCTGGATTCCCCATGCCACCGATCAAACTTACATTATTATTAGAAAGCAGGAAGGTGGCCCTTACATTGTGATTTCAAGTCTAAGAAGCTCCATGTAACAAGCTCCTGCCCGCAGAGACACTTCCAGGCAACTGCATTCAGTTTTACACACACACACACACACACACACACACACACACACACACACACACAGTACTTTCAGACACCCAGCATTAGTTCTGGTATACTTGTTGACACAGAGATTCCACTGAGATTTTGAAAATAGACCTTCTCTTTATAGTAACGTTGGATGCTCAGGAAACAGGCTTTGGGTGTTTATCTTGCCCTTGAGTTTTATTAGTTCTTCCCACAGCAGCCTTGTCAGGAGGCTTACCACTCCTCTCGAGGCTGTGTCAATACCCTGAAACACACACGCTGAACTGAGAAAAGGCACCCAGTTAATCCAGTCCCAGACACTCTTGCCATGATTATTAGTATGCTTTCAAAAAATAGCAATGTGGATGCAAGTGTGTGTGCTCACAACTGGAATGCATTATCTCATATTGAAATGACTTCAGACCTTGTGCTTGACCCTTCTAAGAGCAACAGGAATTTTCTGTATTCATAGCACTTGTGCCATCCCTAGCATATAAACAATGCTCAATTGATATTACCTGAATGGAGGAGTAGAAAAGTAGAAAGGAAATAGAAAGAGCATCTTTCTTAGAGTCGAGGACAGTTGCCATCTAGGACCTTCCTGGGACACATCCTAATGCAGCACATGAAAGGGTCTCAGGCACAGAGCTCTCATTGCTGAAGAGGAAACTGCAAAGATTTAGTCATCCCATGAGACTAGAGTGGGACACTGGAGGCCTAAGGGGGCCTGAAACACCAGAATTTTCCACTGTTGGGTTCTCAGTTGCTCTGGTTAAAAAAAAAAAAAACTCCTACACAGGGAAGTGAAATCTCGGGATGCCTCTTTGTGCTTAGAAAGCACAGAGAACCTGTCCTGGTGTCTGAAAATTTCCTACCCTCAGTGAGGGTTTGATAAGGAAATTTGAGAGATATAATATATAGTATGTTATATATATGTATACATATATATTTGGGATATATATATGTTCCAAATTCATGTGTGTATGTGTACATGTGCATGTGTGCCCAGATGTTATATGCTTGCTTATCACATTATTCTTTTATTTTGAAAACTTAAATCTCAATGTCCTATAAGGGATTGGTTTCATCACAATGCATCTATTAAATTCAGAGACTTATAAAAAACAGTATTGAGTATGTAAAGTGTGATTATATGAAGACATTTTGAGTCTGGAGTAATAGGATAGCTGATTAGTTGCTGTGTGTGTGAGATCTAGTTGAAGAAAAACAAGATACACACACACACACACACACACACACACACAAAATTGATGTTCCCTCCTCCAGCAGGTATCAACTGCCAATAGTTTCTCAGTTAGGAACATGTCCTCCTGAGCTGTTCCCCATCCATGCTAGAATTTTGGCTGCCTTGATCTTGTACCAGTCTTGTGCAGGTAACCCCAGCTGCTGTGAAGTCATGAGTAGGATGGTCATATCATGTCCAGAAAAGAGCATTGCACAGCACTCCTCACCATCCTCTAGCTCTTGCATTTTTTTCTTCACCCTCTTCCCTGAGCCTTGGTTGATAAGCATATCCCATTTAGGGCTGAGCACTTACAGTCACTTATTTTTATAACACTGACCATTTATGACTCTCTGCACTGACTGCTGCTCACTAAGAATAGAAACTTCTCTAAGGTTAAGAATAGCCCAGGTCTATAGGTATAAACACAAATATTTACAAGGGAGTTTGACAAAAGAACAATTGTTGGTTCCACTTTAGGGAACCTATGACTATCTCAGCCATGGTTTTCAGATAGGTCCACAGGACCACCCATGAATTCCCTCTTCTAGATTGTTGTTGGTTGTTTTTGATCTTTTGGGGGCATACCACCCAGCTCCCAAATAAATCACACACAGAAGCTTATTCTTAATTACAAATGCCCAGCCTTAGCATGGCTTGTTTCTAGCCAGCTTTCCTTAACATAAATTATCTTGGCTATCTTTTGCCTTTGGGCTTTTATCTTTCTCTATTCCTTTATACCTTTCATTTTTTCTTACTCTGTGGTTTCTTTTTCTCTTGCTCTTTCTTCTTTTCCTCCCAGATTTCTCCTTCTATTCCTTCTCTCTGCCTGCCAACCCCACCTATCCTTTCTCCTGCCTCACTATTGGCTACTCAGCTCTTTATTAGACCATCAGGTGTTTTAGACAGGCATAGTAACACAGCTTCACAGAGTTAAACAAATGCAGAATAAGCAAAAGTAACACATCTTAAATTAATATTCCCCAACAGCAGATCAGATCTCAAATTTAATTACTTAAACCATATTATGGGACAATTGGGTTTAACAGCTATGTACAGAATAAGCTATCCAACAAATGAGGAATACACATTATTTCCCGAGGCCTGTGAAACCTCTCCAAAATCAATCACATGATAGGCCATGAATTAAGCCTTAATACTCACACATAAAAATATTAAAGTGCCGGGCGTTGGTGGCACACACCTTTAATCCCAGCACTCGGGAGGCAGAGCCAGGCGGATCTCTGTGAGTTCAAGGCCAGCCTGGGCTACCAAGTGAGCTCCAGGAAAGGCGCAAAGCTACACAGAGAAACCCTGTCTCAAAAAACCAAAAAAAAAAAAAAAATTAAAGTAATTATTTCTATCAGAGTCTAGTAGAGTAAAACCAGAAGTCAGCAGCAAGAGAGCCCATGGGAACTCTCAAATACCTGGAGATTGAATTTTTGCATGAAGAGTGTGTCATTAAAAATTCTAGGAAGAAATATTGAAACTGGTAGAATCAAATGAAAATGATAGAACAATCTACTAGGACTTCTGAGATACAGCTAAAGTGGTTCTGAAAGGAAAATGCATAGCTATTAGTGCTTACATTTAAAAATCAGAGAGATCTCAAATAAATAGTCTAATAATACACTTCAAAGTATTAGGAAAAAGAAGACAAACCTATATATAATAGAAGTCAGGGAATAAATATAAAATCAGAAGTTGGTAAAATAGTAATTAAAGAAGCAATACATACAGTCAATGCAACCAAGAGCTGACTGTTTGGAAAGATAAGGAAGATTGGCAAACTCCTAGCCAAAGACGGAGGTAATCCAAAATAATAAAATTAAAAATTAAAGGGGGATTTTTATAAGAAATGATGATGAAGTCCACAGGATTACTGAATAAGAGTTTGGACATTTTTTGTTCTGAAAGATGGTAAATCTACTAGAAATGAAGAAAGCCCCTAAATATGTGCATCTACTAAAAGTAAATTAAGAAGGCTAAATAACAGAGTAGTAATACAAGGATTTTAGTTGAATATAATGGTGAGTATGTTTGCTAAACTGTTGCCAACATTATGCTAAGTGGGCCAGAGGTAAGAGTGTTTCCTCTAGAATCTGGAATGAGACAAAGATGCCTACTCTCTTTGTTCTTATCCCATATGGTACTTGAAGCCTTAGCTATAGCAATGAGATTTTAAAAAATAGATAAACAAAAAGGCCACAACTCAGAATGAAGTCAAATCATCCTTGTATGCAAAAAAAAATCTGTGTACATAAATGATCCTGCACGTACAAAATCAACACACAAAATTAAGTAGCTTTTCTGTATACCAATGATGAACTGGCTGAGAAAGAAATTAGGAAGATGGAAAGTATTCCATTCAGAGTTACTACATTTGAAATAATGCTGGGACTATACTTCACTTCTGGGTAGGACTGTACTTGTGGACAGCCACTGTGGAAATCAGTATGGAGGTGGGTGAGAAGGGCAAATAGTAATAGAATACATAACACAGAAGTAGAAAAGTATCTGGTGGTGAAGGGGGATCAGCAAGAAGAAGGATCAGGGCATTGAAGGAAGGGAACAGGAAAAAGATCAGAAAAACAAAGTCTCAATCAAGCTCCCATAGTGAAAACTTTGAAAATTATTGCTAGGTAGTAAATCTAAAAAAATGAAGAAATGCTAAAAAGCTACTGGAAACCAAAAGACATATTTTATATAATAAATAATATAAAACTAGTGATACCTTCAATTTAAGACACCAGCAAGTGGATTATATTATATTCAAGACATTTACAGGAGAAAAAGTACAAATTAAAAAATAAATCTTTTTTTTTTTTTTTGGTTTTTTTGACACAGGGTTTCTCTGTGTAGCTTTGTGCCTTTTCCTGGAACTCACTTGGTAGCCCAGGCTGGCCTCGAACTCACAGAGATCCGCCTGCCTCTGCCTCCCGAGTGCTGGGATTAAAGGCGTGCGCCACCAACGCCCGGCTAAAAAATAAATCTTTACCAGCTATATTATAGGCAAGGGTTAATGTTCAGAATTTACCAAGAACGACAGAAATTAAATACCAAGAAATAAAACTGCCAATCAATACAAAGGTTAATAATCCGAACAGACAATTCATCAAAAGAAACACAAATGGTCAGTGAGTATTTTTAAAAGGGTTCAGCATCCCTTGTCTTCGGGAGATGCAAATTAAAGCTACTTAGAGAAGCTGCTTCACCCTAGTCGGGGTGGCTATCATCAGGAAATCTGACAACAGATGTTGAAATGGATGAAAGAAAGAGAAAGCTTATTCACTGATGTTGGGGCTGAAAATTAATACAGCCATTATGGAAATCAGCTCAGAGGTTCCTGGGCATATACCCAAAGAATTCCCTACCCTACCTAGTGATATTTGCACATCCATGTTGATTGCTGCTGTATTTAACATGACAAGGAAATGGGACCAACTTAGATACCTATTGACAGAGGAATGGATAATGGCAATCTGGTACATATAAAAATGGAATATTATTTAGAATTCAGCACTAATGAAAAATGGAATCACAAAATCGATGGACTTACAATGTATAGTATGCAAGGTCACCCAATTTTTGGAAGCAAAACCAAAATCATGTTCTCCCTCAATCAGATCCTTGTCTATAATATATACACACAACATAAACAAATATTCATCTGGGCATACTATAACATGTAGGAAGGAAAAATAAGAGTGGGTTTAGTTGATGAGGAAGGACTGAATTCAAGTGAAGCATATATGAATCAAGAAAGAGAATATAAAGCACAGTGTTTTTCTAGTTTTAACTGTAATTTTTTTCCTTTCTTTCTTGTAGTGGATAAGTATGTAAAGACACAATTGATAGTGTAAGTTTAAAATTCTAAGTGAAGCACCATGGCTTTGAAATGGCCATTTGAACTGTGCAGTTCACTGAAATGCATAGAGTTTGGGGACTTGGCAAGTATTTGCCTGAGTAATTGATGTATGTGATATGTTCATGAATTTGTGGGTTCATTATAGTAAAGTGATTTTATATTATAAAAGAAAAAAAGTAAGAGCTCATTCTTTCAAAGACGTAACATGAAATAAATATTTTATATGTTTTTTTTTTTTTAAAAAGATTTATTTATACAACATTCTGCCTCCATGTATGCCTGCATGCCAGAAGAGGGCACCAGATCTCATTATAGATGGCTTTGAGTCATCATGTGGTTGCTGGGAACTGAACTCAGGAACTCTGGAAGAGCAACCAGTGCTCTTAACCTCTGAGCCATCTCTCCAGCCCATTTTATATGTTATATAAGCAAGAAGAAAAGAAAATATATGGGCACAGAGGGATTTAAGAAAGGAATAGATACTCTTATACAGTGTGATATAAATGAGATTTAAAATCTTTATGTAAATGGTATTTTAAAATATATTTACAGAACTAATCAGTGGAAGAAAAAGCCTTCATAAAACAACTATAAACAAATCAAAAGTTGTTTTCTTTTATATATTTGTAATTTTAAGATGTAGTGTTCAAGAGTTGCCTACCTATTTCAGTTTATATGCCCATTTGACACTGACTAGAAATGATAAAGATTTGTAATCTCAATGTTTTAAACAAAAAAAGTACCTCAAACATTTTCTTGATACATATTCCATTTAAACACTAAAAATGGACAACATATAACACAATCTTTACAGGTCAAACATTTTAATGAGATGCTGTTTGGTAAATAAAAATACCCTTTTACCCTATTTCTACATTTGAATTCTCAGTACCTTTGGATGTATTACCTTCGACAGCAAAAGCCACTTAGATATATGGTTAAATTAAGGAATTTGAGATAAGAAAACTGACCTGGGTCACCTCACATGACCCAGAGGAAATAGGAAAGATCCTTTAAATGCAAAGAGAGGACAGGGAAGATGGGCTGATGGAAGTGTTAAGTGTATTCTTGGCGTAGCCATACCTGGGGATACATATGTTACTGGGGAAACTGAGGTACACTCTCAGGGTTCTTAGTCTTCTTACTAAAAGAACTTAAGAGATGACACAAGAGCATATTCAAGGACAATTTTATTAGAGTTTAAGAAAAAAAAGTAGGGCATGAGAGTAACACCTTAGCAGAGCCTGGAGGAAAAAGATGGGGAAGAGGGAGAGAGAAAGCCACAGTACTTTTAAGCAGCTGTATGGATTGGGCAGGACAGAAATAATTTCATGGAAAGGGAGTGAGAAATCTCAGAGTGTTGGGAATGCATGCCAAGCCACTGGCAAATATCAGACAGAAGGAGTAAGAGAATAAAAGAAAAGGACATTGTGTCCTTTTCTGAGTAAATCAGAACTGTACACAAGCTCAACCCAGTCTCGTGGCTATAGGGCCATAGGAGATTGCCTAGAGAGATGAGATTCTGGCCAAAAAAAAATGCACATTTTCTTTTCTCTCTAAGAGAATAATTATTCTTCCCATCTTCTTAGCATGGCTTAAGGTGAATCAGCCTTCCTGAATGGTGGTGCCTTGGGCAGGTGACTGAACAACCCAACTTCATTTACTTTTCTGTTTTGGATAGCATGGTCTCCACACTGGCCAGAAGTTCTGTTCTCTTAGAAAGGAGGAAATAGTATTCCTTTAAAGGAATTCAACACAGCTCTAGTCTTCAGTGCTACGGTAACAGAAGAGAAAGAGGGCATATGTCCAGGAAGGCACCTAGAACAGTTACCAAAACAGATTGTCACATGGATCCTTCAGAAGAGCATTTAGAACCCTGGATTCCAGAACTGGAAGGACATATACTTTTGTTCTTTAAAGCAACTCAGTTACTGTAATTTCTCATGGCGGCGATGAGAAGTAAAAGCACAGGATACAGTCAACATTTAGGACTAGCACATCAAATTTTGTAGTATGTTTTTTTCATCAGCTCCTCACAACACTTAGAAGACAAAGATTTTAGAGGTAGAGGTGTCACTCAGGATGTGCTCTCAGAAAGTAAAGACAAGAAAAAACTTGAAGGATGAGGCTACACAGGGAGGTTCAGAGGATTCCCAGACTGCTAGCCCAGGTAAGGAGATAAAGGATAGCTTCTCAAGGGCTGAATTCCTGTCTATGAGCTGCTCCTGAGAACAGAGAGTACAAGACCCTTCTCAGTTTTGTGGGTCTGAGAAAAAGGGCTACAGTAGGCTCCAGTAGACCAGGAGCAAGCAGTCTAAATAATAAGGCAGAGATGACTCAGAATGACAAATACTTAAAAAAGGGGTGAGGAGTGGAAACATGTTGGGGGTCAATGAACAGAATCTGCAGGACACAGTGCCAATGTGCTTTGGGAGTGTTATGTGTTGAGTATTTCGGCATGCCTCAGAAAGCCACCAATGCATCACACTGTGGCTTGTACTAGCAGTCTAATAAGGCCAAAGAAAGGAAGCTACACTGGTTCACTGGTGAGGCATAGTCACACATCCATCCCTCTTGAAATTTCTTAACTCAGCTCATCTGTTTTGAACTGGTTAATAATTCTGTATACCTCTGTTGATCTCCTTTTCGTTGACGGTCATTGGCCACTGGCTCATAAGGGGAAAGGGAGTATGAGCAGAGTTTGGAAGGTTGTAAGTATGAGGGAAAGAGCTTCCAGGAGTCAGCTTCAGAGAGACAGCTCATTTTAGTGTTCTAGACGTAAGGTGAGAGGACCAGGCAAATATCATGACAGCCTGCCCTAATAACTCAGTTAAGAACTGGGCCTTAGTCCTTGCTTGTTAGAACCAAACAGGCAGTTTCTGAGAAAGAGCCACAGACAAAAATACAATCAATCTCCAAAACCCTGACAGCAAGGACAAGGAGGCTTGGTACATGAAGTACCTAAGCCAGCCCCCACAGTCAATACATCAGGGTAATAACCAAAAAGGATAAAGCCTGGGACTTATCTAGGCCTGCCCCCAAATGGAAAAGCTGTAGTCTTAACCAGCCCCTGACTAGCCCTAACCAATTATAATGTACTAGTATGATTGCTACTTGCTTAAGCCAAACACGTAATCGTATCTGAGATGACCTAACTGCCTTAAGAACTCCCCTTGGCTATGCTTAGAAGGAGCCTGTGAGTTCTTCCTGGGGTCATTACCATTTTGCCTTTGGGTAGGATGGATGGCCCCAGCATGCTGAAACTTTTACTCTTGAGATAAATGTTCTTTTTGATTGCATATGTGAATGATGGTCATTTCTGGGACTTCTCCAGTACCCTAACGTAAGATATATAAAGGTTCTTAGAGTTAAGGGCAGGAAGGGCTAATTGGCCATAACATAGCACCTAATTATCATATGTGCAGGGAAGAAAGAGAGATACATGTGCTGAGTCATAGTGTTTACAGGGAGCTCTGTGCATCTTCCAAATAAGGTCAGATATCGGAGCTTAGGCTCACTCTCCAATTAAGGTTAGACAGAGAAGAGGAAGCCCCACTGAGAAAGGGAGTCTTTCATTTTGCACCAAGCTCAGAGAGCTATCTGTACATGGTGGACTATGATCTTAATAGCAGTCTTCTCCAACATACCTTTTCTACAGACCTCTCTGGACAGAACTACACATATATGCCTTCTTGTAGTTATGCACCTTTAGCAGAGGAGTGAGATAGGTGCCCCAGAGTAGAGCGAACAAAATAGTAGTAGAAATGTCTTCGATACTCAGTATTATTTTCACCATGAAATAAGTGCCAGGAATGTTTTTAGGAAACAAGTATTAACCAAAATGATTAATAATCTGCTAACAGTATTATTACACACTATTTTAAAGGGCAAATTAAAAATTGATAGTATAGCAGGTATGTTGAAAAGAATGCTGCTTACTAAGTCAGAATGCCTAGGTTCAACATTTCTCTTCATATGTCACAGTGCACAGCAATATTGAAGTGGAATTTCCTGGGCCTCAGTTTCTTCCCTGGAAAAGTCATGTTGTAATTTTGTTTTGTAAAATAGTGTACTATTGAGTGCTTCCCCAAAGCAAGACACTAAAACAAGCAAAAGGGTCCATGGAGTTGTAACCTGTGGATGATCTTGGATCCTCTTGAAGGAAAGACATCGATCTCTTTTTCAAGACATTGTTGCTGGCCCATTTGTTATGTTTTTCCTTTTCAGTGTTGAAACTTCCAATTTTGGCTTGTCAAAGAAGTGGCCAGGACTGAATTCAGATACCAACATTGTGCTGATGGCTGACTCTGTTGGATCACAAATCGGATGATTGTACATGTGGGTGTGTGTATGGGGTGGGGGGCAATCATTAACACAACACTGAGAAAGTTATCTTGGGAGAGATTTCTAGAGCTTTGCCATACTGTAGAACACAAATAAAAGAAACAAGGCTGGAATTGTGCAATTTCTGTTCTCTATCATGTGTAGTAATTTAGGGCAACAATATTTCTTCCAAAAGGGGATTGTGAAAAACTCTCCATTATATTGGAAATATTAGAGAAATATCCTTCAAAGGAAACTGCCTGGCTTGCGTCATGTCTCATTGGAACCTTTTGTTTTGCTCTATAAGTACCTAGCCCTGACCTGAAGAGTTATCTTTCATCAGTGTGTGCAAGTTGCAGAGAGCCTGAATGATAGTCTGGTCCCCAGGGCTTTCTTTTGCCCTCTTCTGTTGTCTGCAATATTACTAAACTTTAAAACCAGAGCCTCTTAATTGATTTAAAGGCAGCAATTCTCAGCTGAACATTCAATAGAAAACAATTTTGTGGTTGTCTTTCAAAATGATTTTACTATATAGACCTTAAAAACAGAACAAAACCCAAACCAAGCAGAAAAAAAAAAACACCACTTTTGACCTAAAGGCAGGCAAAGCTGCCTGAAAATTGAGTATTTGGGCCTCTTTTTTCTTAAACAAGAGGGTTTAGGGACAGGGAAGGTGAAGTACCCTACTGAAGAGTTTGCACTTCCATCACATGACTACCAGAAGGATCAAAACTCACATTTCAAAGCAGTGAATGGAAGGTTAAGATTTTGTGCTTTCTGTATTTTTCCCTTATTCTCAGCTAACAGTACAGTGTACCTCAAATATCCCTCTGAAACATACCAGAGTTTCTGAACTCTAGGTCATTAAATAAAACCTCAATGATAATTTTATTAGACATGAGTGTTAAGGTTTAGACCCCAGCATTAACAATCTATTCACAATTCATAATTCAAATTCACTCAGCTGAGTCAGGGAGCCTGGACAAAAACTTGAGGTAATTTAATGACATCCTTTGTAATATACAACCACTCAAGGAGGCACACCACACCCCTTCCAGACTTATGTTTGGGTTACTCAAATGAAAATCTGTCTACCACAAAGTCTCTAAAGATATTGACCTTCACTGTGGATAACAGTGCTGCTTGTAAGTAACAACTCACTGGGAACCCCTTAAACTTAAGTAGATGCATGTGTAAGAGACAATTTTTCCACAGAAAAGTACCTCGATGCTATAACTTATTTTGCTCTTTAATCCTAGCTTCCCCCATCTTTCCTTCAATTATTTCACTTACCAGACATTGGTAACTGTTATTTAACTGCATATTTTCTATTAACAGAAAAGCTTGGGGGTGCAATGTAAGACTTTTTCTTTGATATTCACAATTTCTCCTTCTGCCAAGGAAGCTTGAATAAATAAAAGGCATGCACATGTGGTGCCAGGCATCCTGATCCTGAGCTCTGGGATCATTGGCTGGTAGTTGCCTTTATAAACAGGCAATCATATCCACTGGTAGAGCTAAGAAGGAGTTCAATGGCATTTCTTAGGAAGAATTGCTTGCGTATGTGGGGAAAATAACCAATATACAAGGAGCTCAGTGCACCCAAAATTCAAAGATACCCCCACAAGATTCCTTCTGTACCCACTCTATGTAAGTAATCTGTGCTTATTTGAAATCTATGCTGTCACTTGAGGATAGATCATGTTATGCATCAAAAGTGAAGGTTTTCTTTTCATGTATAATTAAGGCCCCAAATAAGTTGTTAATGAATCTATCAAGAGGAAGATCATCCTATCTGTATCTTGCAATCATGTGAAAGGCCCTTAAAGAGTTGCTGGAAGCTCCCTGAAGAGAGGGGGTTATGGTACCCTCCCTACTTAACTCAACCACCTCTCATAGCCTATAACTCAGACTGGGGATTAGACAACAGCATGTGTTGAGGAGAAAAGTACAAAGAATAATAAGATGAAATTACTATTTTACCTGAAGAACAAATGTGGGCTTAACACTGGGGATGCCTGTGATTGTTGGCATAAATGAAATGTGGTTAAATTTGTCAACATAGATCTAAAGACTTGGGATTTAACATGCTATTTTTTATATTATTATTGATGCATTGAAGTAGAGAAGGAAGAAGTACTTATCATACTTCTCCCTCTTCTCACTTCTCACCATGAAGTTGATACTGGCATTTATAACTCTTTAACTATACATTGCACAGTCCCTTTACTCCAGCACTACCTCAACTGGTCACAGTTCCTTACTGGATGGGCCACTCAGCCCCCAATCTTTGCAGAGTCTGGCCAATTGGCAACTCTGCTGAAGATGTACTGTCTTTCACTGACATAATGGTAGAACATAGCATGCTAAGAGTATTTCAAATACTCTCGTTCTTACACCAATTATATAGAAGGAACCCAATTTATACTTAACAATGAATACCAATTATCCCATCAGACACAATACCTGTCTCCCTGTCATTCAGTCACATGTGGCAGAAGGTGCCTATGTGTCCCAGTGACAGGTGTCAGTCTTACTTGAACTCTAAATGGAATCATTGCTTTGTCTCCTGGTGGTATCATGTCTTCCTTTGCTACTTAAACTGTTTCATCAGGTTTGGTCAGCTCAATGTCATGAATGTTCTAGGCTAGGCTAGGTCCCCCAGCAGGAAACACAACTAAATTATGAGGCAATGTGGAAGGGTTGATCTATTCCCCCAATAGAACAGTGGGGCATATTGCTATCATATACAGCTAGAAAAAAAATTGCTTCTGGTGGTGTTGACCAAAATCTACAAAGGAAAAAAAGTCACAAGATCAATAGCAAGGTGCCAAGTAGGAAGGACTGTATAAATTGTCTAACAAAACAAAAACACATCTGAAACAGCTGCTATTGGAGCCACCATTCCATTAAGTCATTCCTCAAAAGTCATCTGTAAGTTCTTACTGTAAAGTAAGAATGTGGGGGAAATTCCCATTGCTGAATTTTCAAAATTTTGTTTGGTTATATACTGTTGTGGAATGTTATTTTAACTAGGCAAAGTTGTGTTATACTTGTTTATGCTGCAGAATACTATTTTAACTGTGTAAATGTGTGTTACTTTTGTTTGTGCTGCATTTTTTTAAATTAGTAAAACTGTGCTGCATTTGTTTCAACTTGCCTGCCTAAAGCACCTGATTGGTCTAATGAAGAGCTGAAAGGCTGGGCAGGAGAAAGGATGGGTGGGGCTGGTGGGCAGAGACAATATGCTGTGGATATCGCTCCGTATAAATAAAATGCTGATTGGCCAGTAGCCAGGCAGGAAGTATAGGTGGGACAAGCAGAGAAGAGAATTCTGGAAACAGGAAGGCTGAGTCAGAGAGATGCTGCCAGCCGCCGCCATGAGAAGATGTTAAGATACCGGTAAGCCACGAGCTATGGGGCAACTTATAGATGAATAGAAATGGGTTAATTTAAGATAGGAGAACTAGATAACAAGGAAGCCTGCCACGGCCATACAGTTTGTAAGCAATATAAGTCTCTGTGTGTTTACTCGGTTGGGTCTGAGCAGCTGCGGGACTGGCGGGTGAGAGAGATTTGTCCTGACCGTGGGCCAGGCAGGACTGGAGAAAACTCCAGCTACAACAATAAATAAATAAGAGGAGAAATGTAGAAACAGAGAAGAAAGAATGAGAGAAGGAGGAGAGAACAAGGGGCACACCTGGGGCAAGAAGCCAGGCAGATACCAACACAGACACAGAGAAGCAGTGAATGTCAGATACACAGAAGAAAGGTAATAAGCCCCAAGGCAAAAGCTAGATAAAGAGAGACAGATTAATTTAACTTTAAAGAGCTAGCTAGAAACATGCCTGAGCAAGGCTGAATATTCAAAACTAATAATAAGTCTCGGTGTCATAATTTGAGAGCTGGTTGGTGGCCCAAAAGAACAGGCATGGTATAATATACTTTGCTGTTGTTAATTTAATTTGTTGGCTGTTGTGGGATATTTATACATTGTGTGAAGATGTATTTCTGTGATTGATATAATAAAAAGCTGAGTGGCCAATAGCTAGGCAGGAGAGTATAGATGGAACTTCCGGTCAGAGAGAGCACTCTGAGAAGAAGAAAGGCAGAGTCACCAGCCAGTCTCAGAGGAAGCAGGATGACTAGTATGAGCCTCATAGAAGAATGTAGATTAAAAAATATGAGTTAATTTAAGTTGTAAGAACTACTTTGGAACAAGCATAAGCTAAGGTCAAGCTTTTATAATTCCCAATGACAGAATACTACTATAGCCAGGAGCCCTGATAAGACCAAGAGCAGCTCTGTGAGTCACAGAATCAGCTAGCTTGAATTGGACCAACAGCAGCTCCCAGAGATACAGAATCTGCCAGCTATAATTAGACCAAGAGCTAAGATTGGACCCAGAGGGGCCTGCTGAGACACAGACACAGCAAGCACAGATTGAACCAATGGCAGCTCGCTCAGACACAGGCACCTCTTGCACCTATTGGAGGAAGAGATGGGTAGATGCCAGTGCAAAAATACATATAACAACATAAAGAGTAATATGGCATCACTAGAAACTAGCCCTTCTACAACAGCAAGTCCTGAACATCACAATGTAGAAGCAGAAGAAAGCAACATTAAAAATAACTTCATGAAGATACTTGAGGCCTTTAAAGAGCAAATGAAAAATTCCCTAAAAGAAATTGAGGAAAAGACAAACAAAAAAATGGAAGAAATCAATAAATCCCTTAAAGAAAGCCAAGAAAACCATGAAAAGGCAATTAAACATGTGAGGGAAACAGTTCAAGACCTGAAAATTGAAATAGAAACTATTAAGAAGACACAAACAAGCCATGCGGTGGTGGCGCACACCTTTAATCCCAGCACTCGGGAGGCAGAGCCAGGCGGATCTCTGTGAGTTCGAGGCCAGCCTGAACTACCAAATGAGTTCCAGGAAAGGCGCAAAGCTACACAGAGAAACCATGTCTCGAAAAACCAAAGGAAAAAAAAAGAAGAAGAAGACACAAACAGAGGGAATGCTGGAAATAGAAAATCTGAGTAATGAACAGGAAACACAGATGCAAGTGTAACCAACAGAATATAAGAGATGGAAGAAAGAATCTCTGGTGTAGAGGATACAATAGAGGATATAGATTCATCAGTCAAAGAAAATGCCAAAGCCAAAAAAAAGTCATAAAACAAAATGTCCAGGAAATCTAGGACAACATGAAAAGGCCAAACCTAAGAATAATAGGGATAAAAGAAGAAGAATACCAACTCAAAGACACAGAAAATATATTCAACAAGATCATAGAAGAAAACTTTCCCAACTTAAGGAAGGAAATACTTATGAAGATACAAGAAGCCTAGAGAACACTAAACAGACTAGACCCCCCACAAAGGTCCCCTCATCACATAATATAATGAAAGCACTAAACAAAGAGAATAAAGAAAGAATATTAAGAGGAGCAAAGGAGAAAGGCCAAGTGACTTACAAAGGCAGACCCATCAGAATAACACCCAATTTCTCAATGGAGACTTTGAAAGCCAGAAGGATCTGGACAGATGTAATGCAGACACTGAGACCATGGATGCCAGCCTAGACTAATATACCCAGCAAAACTTTCACCATAGACAGAGTGAACAAGATATTCCAAGACAAAACCAGATTTAAACAATACCTATCCACAAATCCAGCCCTACAGAAAGCACTAGAAGAAAATTTCCAACCCAAGGAAGTAAGATACACCCATGAAAACACAGGCAACAGATAACCCCACAGCAGTAAATCCCAAAGAAGAGAAATACACACAATACCACCAAAAGATAACAGGAATTAACAATCACTGGTAATTAATATCCCTTAATATCAATGGACTTAATTCACCTATAAAAAGACACAGGCTAATAGAATGAATATGAAAGTAGGACCCATCTTACTGCTGCATACAAGAAGCACACCTCAACTTCAAAGATAGACACTACCTCAGAGTAATAGGCTAGGAAAAATCTTTCCAATAAAATGGTCTTAAGAAGCAAGCTGGTATAGCTATCCTAATATCCAACAAAATAGACTTCAAATTAAAATCAATCAAAAGAGATCAAGAAGGACATTACATACTCATCACAGGAAAGATCCACGAAGATGAAGTTTCAATTCTGAACATTTATGCCCCAAATACAAGGGTACCCACATATGTAAAAGTAACATTAATAAAGCTTAAATCACACATCAAACCCTGCACATTAACAGTGGGAGACTTCAACATCCCACTCTCATTACTGGACAGATCTGCCAGATCGAAACTTAACAGAGAAATAAGAGACCTAACTGATGTTATGACTCAAATGGACTTAATTGATATCTACAGAACATTACACCCTAACACAAAAGAATATACCTTCTTTTCAGCACCAAATGGAACCTTCACTAAAATCGACCACATACTCAGTCACAAAGCAAATCTCAACAGATACAAAAATTTTGGAATATCCTCCTGTATTCTATTGGACCACCATGGCTTAAAGTTAGATTTCAACAACAACAAAAATTACAGAAAGCCTACAACCTCACGGAAACTGAATAATGCTCAACTGAATCTCCAGTGGGTCAAGGAAGAAATGAAGAAAGAAATTAAAGACTTCCTAGAATTCAATGAAAATTAATATACTACATACTCAAACTTATGAGACACTATGAAAGCAGTGCTAAGAGGGAAATTCATAGCACTAAATGCCCACATAAAGAAGTTGGAGAAATCTCACACTAGTGACTTAACAGTACACCTGAAAGCTCTAGAACAAGAAGTAAAGTCACCCAGGTGGAATAGACACCAGGAAATAATCAAATTGAGAGCTGAAATCAATAAAATAGAAACAAAGAGAACAATACAAAGAATCAATGAAAGAATGAGTTGGTTCTTTGAAAAAATCAACAAGATAGACAAGCCCTTATCCAGACTAACCAAAAGATAGAGAGAACATCCAAATTAACAAAATCAGAAAAGAAAAGGGAGACATAACAACTGACAATGAGGAAATCCAGAGAATCATCAGGTCATATTTCATAAACCTGTACTCCACAAAATTGGAAAATGTGAAAGAAATGGACGATTTTCTGGATAGGTACCCCATACCAAAGTTAAATCAAGACTAGATACACTATTTAAATAGACCAATAATCCCTAAGGAAATAGAAATGGTCACCAAAAGTCTCCCAACCAAAAAAAGCCCAGGAACAGATGGTTTCAACACAGAATTATACCAGATGTTCAAAGAAGAGTTAATACCCATTCTCTTCAAATTGTTCCACATAATAGAAAAAGAAGGAACATTACCAATCTCCTTTTATGAGGCTACAGTTACCTGATTCCCAAGCCACATAAAGATGCAACAAAGAAAGAGAATTACAGACCAATCTCCCTCACGAACATTGATGCAAAAATACTCAATAAAATATTGGCAAACAGACCCCCAGAACACATCAAAAATAATTATCCACCATGATCAAGTTGGCTTCATCCCAGAGATGCAAGAATGGTTCAACATAGGAAAGTTCGTCAATGTAATACACCATATAAACAAACTGAAAGAAAAATACCCACATGATCATTTCATTAGATGCTGAAAAAGACTTTGACAAAATCCAACACCCCGTCATGATAAAGGTATTAGAGAGATCAGGAATACAGGGAACATAGCTAAACATAATAAAGGCAATTTACAGCAAGCCAACAGCCAACATCAAATTAAATGGAGAGAAACTCAAAGTGATTCCACTAAAATCAGGAACAAGACAAGGCTGTCCGCTCTCCCCATATTTATTCAGTATAGTACTTGAAGTTCTGGATAGAGCAATAAGACAACAAAAGGAGATCAAGGGGATAGAAACTGGAAAGGAAGAAGTCAAACTTTCACTATTTGCAGATAATATGATAGTATATATAAGTGTATAAGTGACCCCAAGGAGCTCCTACAGCTGATAAACACCTTCAGTAATGTGGCAAGATACAAGATTAACT
>CABHPH010153456.1:0-18933 GCA_902168325.1 Peromyscus nudipes
GCTAACCTTTCTGTGAGACTCAAGGGCGTTTAACTGATCCCGGCACTAACTATGGCCGTTGTTTCCACTGCCCTTTCCAACAACGGCAGGGTTGCTCTCCAGATGCACCCACACAACACTGCCACCCTGCTTTATGGTTTTTCTTTTCTGGTGGTAGAAACATTACTGGTTACCTCCACAGTATGAGGGTCTGGGATAGGATATGGCATCGCCATCACTGGCTGGGGAGAAATGCGCCAAGGGAAAACACACACCTGCCGGCCCTGCACCCTTGCCCGTCACCAGCCACATAGGTCTAAACCCTCTCCAGTCCATCAAGATAGAAGACTAACGGGGAGGCCTCAGCGGCAGAAGCGCCTTCCAGCCCCTGCCCCAATCCAAGAGCCCTCCCTGTCATGCTGGGCTCTCCTCACAGCACCAAGGTAGGCTGGGATTTGGATTGGGGGTTGATACAGCTTGCAAAGTAAGCAATCTAGCTCCACGTAGCTGGAGCAACAGAGAGGTCCCCACCTTCTGACCCTGTACTCCATCTCCTGGGCATGGATCAAGAGGATATCAGCAAGATGGTGCCAGTCCCTGCACCATTGCCGCACAACACAGTCCCAGGTGGAGCAACAAGCCACCAGAATGAGGCAGGCCGGAAACCTCCCGCAGGAGGGGCCACTTCAGTAAGTGATGCCGTACACCTCTGGGGGACACTTGGCAGGCAGAAAGTGTGTGATAATTGGTATTTTATTCTAATGCATGTTTCCCATGGTCATGATTTTTAAAATATGTATATTTTTCTGTTTTATTGTCTTTATTTTTAGAGACGCCTGGACTCCTTTGAGGAATGAGACAAGCTATAAATAAATTAAAAACGAACATTTCAGAGCTGATGCAGTAGTGTGGAGCCTGCTTGTGACAGAATTAATTTCTGCGCTGTGCTGGCTGCTGCAGGAGAGAGAGAAGGATGAGAATGTGATTTTCCAGTTCCCTCACCCTCCCCTGGAAGGATGTCTGCTGCAAGAGGTCCTAGGTCCCCTTTGGTGTGGGAGCTGGGGGAGCGGGATCATCGGTTGCTGTATTTCAAATGCCTCTAGGAAGATCACCCCATCACCGTGGGAGGGATGTGGATCCCTTGGGGATGTCACTGCTGCAGACTGGGGGCCCAGAACTGTGGCCCTGCCCCTCTCTGAGTATGGCAGACAACGGGGGGGGGGGAGGCAGCAGGACAGGCAGCTGTGGTGGGGTGAAGACCTGAGGTCCTATTTTCCTGGGCCACACACAGCTCTACAGGATTCCACAATGGTAGAAGAGGTGGGAAATACCATGGAGAATAGATTTTTCTCTAACTCTGATACAGAGTGGGTGATTCCCTTTGATCTGTTTTAGAAAAAAAATAAACAAATAAAACACGGCTGGTCGGTGGTGGCGCACGCTTTTAAACCCAGCCCTCGGGAGGCAGAGCCAGGTGGATCTCTGTGTTCAAGGCCAGCCTGGTTTACAGAGTGAGTTCCAGGACAGGCACCAAAACTGCACAGAGAAACCCTGTCTTGAAAAACCAAATCACAAACAAAAAACCCCCAAAAACAAACAAACAAAAAATAAAAAAACAAAGACCAAAGAACACAGCAACATCAAATTTTGAGTGTTGAACTATGGGCTGAATGATGTCACATGAAGTCGGAGATTACAGAATGGTGTGTGTCCTGGTTTGCTTTAGTTATCAACCTGACACAATCTTTAGTTACCCAGGAAGAGGGAGCTTCCACTGAAGAACTTCCTGTGGCCTTCTCCGTGAAAGACTGTCTCGGCTGATGTTTTCTATGAGAGGGCCCAGCCCACTGTGGGCAGCACCGTCCGTAGGCTGATGGGCCCATGCCGTGTAAAAATGCCAGCTGAGCATGAGTAGAGAGCAGGCTGGGAAACGGCATTGCTCCACAGTTCCTGCTTCAAGCTCTTGCTGGAGTTCCTGCCCTGCCTTTGCTGTGATGAACTGTGACCTGGAAGTGTAAGCGAAATATATCCTTTCTTTCCCTAGCTTGCTTGTGGTCACGGAGTTTTTAAAGTAGCAAAAAGCAAACCAGAACTGTGGAGTGTGTGTGTGTGTGTGTGTGTGTGTGTGTGTGATTTCTGGCTTTTCCTGGACTTCCCACCTCTACCTCCCAAGCACTAGGATTGCAGGTGTATGTCACTACACCCAGCTTTTTAGGGTAAAACTCACTTCAAGTGCCCAGTCCTTAAAGGCACTGTAAAGGCGAAGCCCGTCTGCGATGGTACAGATATGGGTGTTTTACGAAGATCCTTTAGGAGCTA
The DNA here is from genome assembly GCA_902168325.1 of Peromyscus nudipes. Taxonomy (NCBI): domain Eukaryota; kingdom Metazoa; phylum Chordata; class Mammalia; order Rodentia; family Cricetidae; genus Peromyscus; species Peromyscus nudipes. The sequence goes on from CABHPH010153456.1 coordinate 2,299, forward strand.
TTCACTCAATTCAATAACATTACTTTGTCCTGAGCAAACTTTGTGTTAGCTTTCCCCACGCCCACTACAAAGAAGATGACAGACCCACCCAAACCAGAGCAGACCCACCCCTTGGCTCCGGGGCTTTGTCCATGGAACGCTGCTTGACCTTGTGGGCACCAGTCTGGCGCTGTAATACCAGAAGCTTTTCATTTCCTAAGTTGCCATTAATATTTCAGGAGTCAAGTGCTAGGGAGGTACAGCGGCCATTGCTCCCTGGTTAACTCCAGCTTTGCCTCCTGTGGAGGGAAGGCAGAGGGCGAGCACTTAGCTAGTCCTAGTTGCAAGCTGTGAGCTGGGAGGAAGGGAAGTGTGCACGGGAGCTATTTTCCATTTAGTCTAATGTCAGCAAAGTCAGCGGAGTGTGGAGGAAGGCAGGGGCATGGTACCCTGTTGCTGGAGGCATCAGGAGAAGCGCACCAGGAGGCCTCAGCAGGACTGACTTCTGCTCTCTAACTGAGGACTCTCCTTGCTCCTCCTCAGCCAACCTCGCTGCCAAACCAGGTCAGGATGCACACAAGTGACCCTCAGTGGCCGTACTGATTGGCAGAAGAAAGGACAGGTAACGAAGGAGAGGAGCTGGAGAAAGAAGGGGACCAGGAGCTGGGTGTGATGGTGCACACCTGGAACCCCAGAACACAGAAGGTGGAGGTGAGAGGGTCAGGATTCAAGACCATCCTCAGCTACACGGCAAGTTCCAGGCCAGTTGTAAGAAGGTCTCAAAAAGACAAAGATATAAACAAAACAAAAGACTCAGGGCTTCTGTTGAGGAGTCCAGAGAGAGAAAAGATAGTAAGACAGGCAGTGTGTGGAGGAGTGTGGAGAACGGCTATGCCATGCCCTGTGGACGCACGCTTGTCCCAGCCCTCACACGTGGCTGAGTTGATTTTCTGGCCTTTTAATTTTCACATTGCCTGTCTGGGGTCCAGACCCCTGAGCAGAGCACTGACAGACTGCAATCACATCTGCAGTCTACCTAAGCTCCCTGCCCCAGGGGCAAGCCCAGCGCTCTGACACACGACACATTTTCTATGAGCTGGTCTCATCCTATTAAAGGAAGTTTGAGATGGACGCCACCAGCATGTTCCCCACCTCGAAGCCTTTATGCCTGGCTGTTCCTTCCTCACCCGGGCAACTCATGCTTACCCTGGGGAACCACTACGGGCTTCACTTCCAAAAGGCATTCTCTGACACTCACCACCTTTAAGACTAGGTCGGGCACAACTCATAACTTTTGTGGGCATTCAGAATGTCCCCTTCTGGTCTTGTCAATCACTGCACTGTTGCATGGTGGGCTTCCTCTATAAATAACGCCTGGCTGGGACTCATGTGCCTTCTCACCCAGTGCTAGTCAATAAACGCTTGAAAGAAACCAAGGCACAAGGCCAGGTGAGTAACACAAAAGACAGGCATCTGGATCTGACCCTGTGGCTCCAACACATGCACAGCTGATACTCATAGTCAATGTCCCCAAAGACTGTGTAGACCCTGCCCACACCTTCCTCCTGCTCAGGGCTTCAGCAAAGCTCAGCATAGACAGGTGGTGGCATCTTGGCTGGCTGACTGCAGGACTCCTCTGTCATTCCTCTGCAAAGCTGGGCATGTGAATGTTCCCATGCCTCTTTTAGCCCCTGTCTCACTTACTGCCCAAGACACTAGAACTCTTGGTGACCTCGTCCGTGAAACCATCACAAAGTGTCAGGAGGAATCATGTCTGCCCCACAGCCTGCCCGCAGGGTGTGTATACGACCAGACTGAAAATCCATCCAGCATGCCCAGGCTGGGCCTCATCTGGAAACACAACGCCAGGATGCTTTCATGTTGCCAGGACCCCATGACTGGCGCCAGGGACGAGAACATGAGATTCCCATTAGCGCAGCCTAATGACCTGTGCCTTGATCCCTGGAAAGAGAAGCAGGGAGTCCAGGAAGACAATGAGACACCTCAACTGAAGCAGGAAGCATGTGCCTGCAGCTAGGAGGGGCCCCCACCCGACACACCCTCTCAGAAGAGACACCCCAGCAAGGACAAATAGGCCAAGCAAACAGCGCTGGGCTCTCGGCGTTCTGCTGAGAACAGGGGGTTGTATTCAGGCAGCTGTGCTTTTCCACCCTTATGTAGCCTTCCACTAGCCTCCTCTCTTTGCCGTTCCCAATCACTGTTCCATATCGAGACCGACTGTGTGTGTGTGTGTGTGTGTGTGTGTGTGTGTGTGTGTGTGTGTGCCAACCTCAGATGTCGTTCCTTGGGAGGCACCCACCGTTTAGTTTTTGTTTGTTTGAGATAGGGTCCTTACACGGGACCTGGGCTTGCGGATTAGGCCGTGCTGGCTGGCCAGCTGTCCCAAGGGGACCTCCTGTTTCAGCCTCTACAGCACAGGCCCCCACTTGCTGCTTTTTATGAGTGCTGGGGATCAAACTCGGGTCCTCAGGCTTGTGTGGCAAGCTAATGCTTCACTAATGCTCTACACCCCAGCCTCAAGGTTGGCTTTTTAAAGCTTCCACATGAGAAAGAACTTGCCCTCGCTGCCTTTTTGGGTGCACAGGTCGGGGGCTATAGCTCACAATAACTTCGTGCATATTTTTGAATGCCTAGAGAGTGTCTCCAAAGAGCTTAACATGAGCAGTGATAAGGAAGTGGGTACATTAATGACCTGGTTTGATGTATGCACATTCTGAACACACATTGAAACCTCAACTGTCTCTCATAAATATGTACAATTACTTTATGTTAATCAAAATTTACAGATAAAATGCTTAAAGAGCTGGAAATGCTAGCAGCCCTGATTTAATCATCACACAGGGTGTGCACGCATGAATTATTGTGTAGTAGCCCATACATATGTATAAGGAAAATAATCACAATGCTGCCTCCTCACTCCCCTTCAGGGACCAGCCTGTGTTGCTCTGCCTGTCCCTTCAGGCCTCGTGGATAGGTACAGGGCTCTGGGAAGACTTCTTGGCTCCAAAGGCCCTTGCTCCTTCTAGTTCTTTCCCCAAATCCTGCTGGCCCTGGGTCCCAAAACCACGGCTTATCTTCCAAGAGCCTGATGCAACAAACAGCACCTGTTGGATGTGCTTCAGCCGGCCAGGAACCAGCCTCGGGACCAGACATCGTAAGATGGGCTTCAGCCAGCCAGGAACTAGCCTCGGGACCAGACATCCTAAGATGCTGCAGTTTGGAACCCAGCAAGTAAATACACACTTGCCACCTGCCCTCAACTGCACTTACTGAGGCTGCCTTTACTTTGATGCCCACTGTGCCTGGAATTTTGGGGACCCAGTGACTCAAGTTCCTTGCTTTCTCTCCATGGCAGCCATGGGGAGCCACAGTATTCCTCGGAGAGGGTGCCTCCTATGGGGAAAAGCCTCCCCACCCACCTTGTTCCTCAGTACCTGCTTCCTTGTCACTCACCAGGCTGTACTCAGGGCAGAGCTATGGAAATACACCAGCTCCAGGCTGGGCAGGCAGGCAGAGCCAACAGAGACAAGGTGGAAGTAGGCCTGGGTCTGGGACACTGGCCTCTCTAGATGGTCTGATCTAATGTCTCCATCTCATGAAATGCCTAGTACCTGCTCGGAGAACCCAGAGGGTCGGGGGGTGAAGACGAAGGAAAGACCAGGGACTCTGCCATGCCCATGGCTCTATTCTGAGACAACAGGGTCTTAAGCCTTCCTATGTAGACATACGCATCATTTATGGTAGATGACCTAGCCACTGATGACTGGACCAGGCTCTGTCTGAGGTATAGCTAGACCTGGTACACGGTAGGAATTAGGGACTACCTGAGCTGCTCAGGGCTAAGCATTCCTTGTGATGGACGGTGGCTACCTGGCCCCATCAAACCCTCCCCCTAGGCAGCACAAATGCCAGGAACATGGACTACTGTAAGAGTCTGTCTAGGAGACATTCCCACCATGTCCTCCATTACTTCTCCCAGCTCACCACCCCACAGAGCTTCTAAATCACTAATTCTCTCTCCAGCCATGTTAACTTGATTAACCTGGACACTGAACTGGTTTGCTGCTTGCTTGCTTCCTTTTTCTCTCTGGGGCTGAGCCTTTCCTAGCAAAATGGATGTTAACTTGGACAGGTCAGGGAAGCAGAGTGAGTCTGCCAATGGCTACATGTCTACATCCCAATAATGAGTTGCGAAAGCAACCACCATGGGGTAAGTCCATGGAAGAATGAATTAGCATCAGCTCTGAATCAAACTTGGACCAGTGCCTCATGATCACCTGACCTCAATGAGCCCTCCTTCTGGCCAGGAGAATGTACAATGAGTTAACTTCAATAACTAAAATTTTAACTTCTAGAATGTTCTTTGTTTTCTTCCCCTGATAATCTCCTATGTAGCTTTGTTGCTTTTGATTCTTAAAAAAAACTCTTTAGTCATCTCAAACATGCTAACTTCATTATCATTTGGACAATTTATTATTTCAAGGTATTGAGAGAAAAATTCTTTTATCTGTCTGTCTATCTGCTGTTGTTGCTAGTTTTGTTTTGAGACAGGGTTTCAAGTAGCCCAGGCTGGCCTTAAACTCACTATGTAGCTGAGGATGACTTTGAACTCATGATCTTCCTGTCTCTACCTCCCAAGTTCTGAGATTACAGTTGTGTGTCCCCATACCTGGCTCTCTTAACGTATTTTGTTGTTTTGTATTTGTGTATTGTGTGTGTGTGTGTTGGTGCTCTGTGTATGACTGCAGGTGTACACATGCCATGGTACATGTGTAGAGGTTACAGGATAACCTCCAGTGTCAATTCTCAACTTGCATCTTGTCTCTGACAGGGTCTCTTGTTTGCCACTGCATATGGCAATCTAGCAGGCTCACACGAGCTCAGGGATTCTCTGGCCGCTGCCTCCCAGCTCACCACAGGGGTAGTCCTGAGATTACAGGCATGTGCTATTGTGCTTGGCTTTTTGTGGGTTCTGGTAAGTCAAACTCAGGTCCTCTCACTGGCACAGCAGGTCCTTCCCCCACTGCGCAATCTCCATAGCCCTCTCTTACGGGGGCTTTTGAACCTGCTGATTCTCGCTGATGGTGAAGTTTCTCCTGTGGAGTTTAACTTCTTTGCTATTAGTTAGCTCACTACCACTCTACTCTGTAAAGTGTTTTTCGTATGTGCATCTCTCTCAACACAGAGGGTTTTATACAGAGGATAAAGCTAGCTTGGACTTCTGCTCTGTGCAGATAGCTAGCCCTTTCCTTTGCATACCCCAGAGAGCTGACTGCTGCACTGGGGCAGTGACAGCTCCTTCTGACTCTGAAAAAATTTCATGCTCAGAAGAATTGGAAATCTGCTTTGTGATGTTCAATCACACTGTGAACCCAGAGTTTGAATTTGCGTTGATTAAATAAAATCAACCTTGGGTCAGGAGGCAGAGCCAGCAACTAGTTGACAGAAAGTAATCATAGAGAGTCAGAGGGAATCTGGAAGATGGCTAGAGATGCACAGGAAGTAGTAGGGAGGGACTTGGAGTGTGGCTGTCTTTTTTGGTTTGGCAGAGCAGGACGCTCTCTTTCTGCGATGCCTTCAAAGGGGGAAGTCAGTTACTCCTCAACCTCTCTGAGCTAACAGGTTTTCACCCCAGCCTCTGACTCTCGAGGTAAATAGAACAACCGAGATTCAGTTAAAAACTGTATTCGGTGACAGCAGCAGGAGACAGATGCAGCTGGATGTATAAGTCTCCGGCTGCTGCCTGAGATGTGGGCTAGTAACTGCAGAGCCACGGCCACTGGCTGAAACAGCAGTAGCTTCAGGTGTGCTTGTGAGATCAACAGGAACCCTGGCTATTCGTTTGCTCTCTGCTGCCTGTCAAGAACGATCTCATCTTTCTTTCTCACTGGTGTGCATCATGGCTAGTGTGGAACCCTGCACACAGCAGGCTCTCACACATTTGCTTAACTGAATTACAAATGCTGATTTCTGGGCTGGCAAGAGGGCTCAAGGGTTAAGAGCATGCACTGCTCTTTAAGAGGACCCCAGTTTGGTTCCTACCAGCCACAACCGGCAGGTCACAACTGCCTGTGATTCCAGCTCCAGGGAGATCCATGCCTCTGGTTTCCAACGGCACCTGCACTCATGTTCACGTACCCACACATAAATAGGTGTGACTAAAACCAGCAAAAAGGAATTTTTTTTCTGAGATAAGGTTTCTCTGTGTATATCCCTGGCTGTCCTGGAACTTGCTCTGTAGACTAGGCTGGCCTTGAAGGCATAGAGATCTGCCTGCCTCTGTCTCCCCAGTGCTGGGATTAAAGGCATACAGCATGAATATGTTTTAAAGAACACTGATTTCTGGGAGTTCAGCCACCATAGTCAGTCAAGGGGCCTCTGGCTTCTGGAACCCGCCCGTCACCCAGGCCTGACACCTAAGCTTACAGGCAGGTGCACTCACTGGAGATGGAGGTGTAGACAGCAAAGGCCCTGAGGCTGGTCATCTCCTTCTTGCGCGTCATCTCCACCCTTGAGCAGAAGATGTTCTCCCACGCATACAGCTTGAGCAGCTTGATGCCCCGGAGCATCTCATTGGTCTGCTTCAGCCTCTCATTCGAATATTCCTGGGGGCAGGAGTGGTGGTGTTGGTATGTTAGAGGGGAGAGGCCCGTGGCCCTGGCTCAGCCCAGGAGAAGGCACCAAATCCATATCCTTGCCATCTGCCCAGCTCTTGCCCTACAAATATGTTCCTGGTCAGTCTGTTAAGAGCATTTCATAGAAACTGAGGCCTGGACTGTGAGTGTAGGGAGGAGGCTACAAAGATGAGGACCAGGGAGGTAGACATGGGGGAAGGCAGAGACGGAATATGCACATCCTGGGACACTCACCAAGGTGCTCCGTTGGGCCTGGGAGAGCTTGGTGGCCACGAAGTACTGTACAGGAGCCAGCAGGATGATGACAGCCGCGCCAATCAAGGCACTGACCCCCAGGATGTAGTAGAGAAGGATCACGCCCACGATGATCTGGAGAAGGAGACGGGAGATGAACTCTTTGCTCCAGGGCTGCCTCGCCAGAGGGCATTGGCACCATCCCCACCATCAGTTCCTTAGAGTGGGAAGTTTTCAAATGCCTTGGGGATGGAGTAGGGTGCAGGACTAGGCACGGAAAAGCAATATACTGGGTACACACAGAGCTGAGACTCTGCACTGGTAACCAAGGGCATTTGCCAGAAAGCTAGCTGAAGGACTCATTTCCTCTCTAAGTCTGCTTTCCCAGGGAGCGTCTGAGAATTGAGACGAGACAGCACCATTTATTCTATTTGCTGAGACTGACGTCTCACTCAAAATAAGCTACCCGTGAGCAAAGGGGCCAAACTGTGGCATCCATGCCAGGCAGAAATGCACAGGCACTGAGAATGGGCTGTGCGTTAATGGTCCTGGTGGCTTGCCTTTTAATTTTTTTTTTTTTAAACAAAAGTCTGAGTCTCATATATCCCAGACTGGCCTTGAACAGGCAGTGTAGCTGGAGATGGCCTTGGAGTTCTGATCCTCCTGCCTCCACCTACCTGAGTACTAGGATCACAGTATGCTAGACAAGCACTCCACCAACTGAACTACATCGCCACCCACCACCAACCCCTTTTGTGCTACTGGGGATTGAACTCAGGGCTTCTCACACGCCAGGCAAGGGCTCTATCACTGAGCTATCCAGGCATGTTCTCCTGAACCCTTCCACTCAATCCATTAAAAAGAAAAAAAAAATTTTGAGACAGGGTCTCACTAAGTTATCTGTGTAGGCATCAGGTGCTGAATCACTCTTTAACCCAGGCTAGCCTTTCACCTGTAATCCTCTTGACTCAGTCTCCCAAGTAGCTGGAACTACAGGTCTAGTTTCTGTTGTTTTGAAACAGTCTTGTAGCACAGCCTGGGCTTACCTGGGACTTGGGAATCCTGCTCAGTTCCTCAAGTGCTGGGATTACAGGTGTAAGCCACCACACCTGAGTCTGGTGTCTTTCCATTTTTATTGAGCCTGACAGGCTTCCTTTGAAATAAGAACTCAGTGTGTTTCTAGCTTTATGTAAATGGATGCCTCCTTATGACTATTCATGAGAAATGTAAATCTCTCTTGCCAGTCCCCAAAGCTCCCAGATAACAGTCTTCTGGGCTGTAGTCAAAGACAAGCACCGTTAACTGCATGGCTTACTCTAGAAGAACAGACGTGCTGGCCTCCTTAGTTGAAAGAAGAGAGAAAAAAAAAGTCCTCCTGGCTTGGTCCTGCAGTCTGCCAGCCCTGTGCCAATTTGGCATGAGGCTCCCGGCCTCAGTTCTAGGGTGGAGTAGGCGGGGGCACTACACTTTCTATCAATCACAGACAGCCTCCTTCGTTAGCAGGTAACAGGCTGTGAAATGACCCCACCACTGTCCCCTCCCTGTGCTTAACTAAGAGCCATGGGTTGTGTTAAGAGATGAACCTCCTACTCGATAGCTCCACTGACTCTTTCCTGGGAGTCCTGCCTGGCACATCCCTTCCTTCTTACACGAGCCGTGCTTGCATGGAGGCAGTCAGGGTGTCTGTCCTTCAGCCACTGGGGTTGTGCCAGACTCTAAGAAAACTTCCAGGGTACCCAGGATTCTTTTTTTAGGGGCCTCCAGATACACCTTCACCAACACCAGGGTCTCACTCTGCAGCTCAGCTGGCCTGAAACTTGAGGCAATCCTCCTGCTTCAGACTCTCAAATGCGAGGATCGAAAATATACACTAGCACTGTCCACCAAAATGTCATTTTTTAAAATGTGTGAGATTTTAAAACAGATTACAACCCCGGAAGAGGAGTGAATTTCAGTATCATAAAAGGCCAAAGTGCACTGAGTCAGCAGGCCGGCCCAGAACCCCAACCCGGTGGGCTTTCCTGCCATGAGGTTAAGATTGTGTCATCTGTGTGTGAGGTTGGGGTGGTGGCCAGGAACCAACCCAGAGCTCATGCATGCTAAGCAAATATCCCACCACTGAATCACATGCCAGCCCTCATTTCTTGTGTGCTGGTCAGTTTTGGAAGCATGAAGGCACAGTCTCTGATGAATTAAAAATGACCATCAGTTGGGGCTGGTGCTGTGTACTAGTACTCTTAGGTACTCAGGAGGCTGAGTCGGGAAATGACAGGAACTCAGGACCGTGGGGCTAGTCTGGGCAACAAAACAAGATCCCAATTCAAATAACTTCAACAGAATGGCCTTGAACTTGCTCTGTAGTTGAGAATGGCCCTGAGGATCTGATCCTTCTGCCTCCACCAGTATCCCGGATTTATGTGGTGCCGGTGATTGAATCCAGGTACTAAGTAATCATGCTACCAAATGAGCGACATTCCAAATCCCTACAATACAGCTTTTAGTATTTACAAAACTGCTCCTTGTATGACTATCCTGTGGGTCATTTAAAGTTGGCTGCACTTTCAATGTCTTAATGATACTACCTTCTATGATCACTGAGAGCTGTCCAGATGGCCTGTAGGGCATGGGGCCCTGGGGAAACCAGCAGTACACCACATGGACAGACCCCGGGGGATAGAAGACCCACAGGCGGACACAGAATGGACACAAGCAGCTTCTGGTTTGTGTCCTACTGCCTCCCAGCTTCCCCTCCCCTGATACCTACGCCCCCAACACAAGCGCTCCCCCAGCACCATCTGATACCTGTACTGGCATAGCCCAGAGGTTTGGGCATAAGAAGAAAAACCACATGAGCTGGTTTGTGTCGATGGCCACCAGGTTGCAGATCTGCCCAGCAGTCATTTCCCCCATTGACAGGTTGGAGGTGGACAGGTGCATGATTTTATTATAAATCTTGGTCTAGAAATAAGAGCAGAGCACTTCACATTTGTCCTCATTACCATCTCCATCACCACCCCAGACCTGGGAGGGGCCAGAGGCCTCTCTGACATCCCTACAGAGCCCTAGCACAGTTCTGCCACAACTTGGCAATGATCGATACCATAGATCAAGTAAGTCGAGAGGCAGGAATCCAAGGCCAAAGCAGCTACTTCCCCAGCAAGCGTGACCTCCCTTGAGGGACAAGACATAATTAGCTCCTAAATCTTAAAAGCAGGTCTTCGTATCTATTTGTGTTCTTGATTTACTGGGGACCAGTGCAGAACACATTTAAGGGACATAAAAATGATGAAGTGAGGATCAGCCCATTTTAGTTGGGTCACCTCACCCCGGGGCCAAGTCATGCCATCACAGAACCTTGGAACAAAGCAAGGGGTCAGCATCAGCAGACCCAGGTCAGTCAGCTGGCATGATCCCTGGAAACCAGCTACCCTGAAAACTCCCGTGGAGGGTAATGGCTGCCTCTGGGCTCAGACCCGAAAGCTCTGTGTGCTGGTTGTCAGTGTCGTACAGAAAGATTGGATTTTCAAGCTACAGGCTATGGAACAAGGGAAAATTCTGTCCTGTCTTCAATGTCCGCAGGGCGTCTGCTCTTGACACAATTGCACCACACTTCTGTGGCAAAGCCTTTAATCATCTTTGTGTTGAGCTCAGCTTGCTTTTGTTTGTGGGTCGGGTTTTCTGAAAGCATGACTCTCTTCTGTGTCTTTCTGGGGTTTATATACAGCACGGGGAAGGCTGGAAATAATGGCAATGATATTTTTGGACAAATTCATGCACTTTCCATGTACTTCCTGGCTATGTGAAATTAAGCTTTAAAGGCTAACCAGCAACTTTCAATGAAGCACGGGCATGAGTAACCCGTTAAATAAAGCACTGATTCAAATCACAACCAACTGTGCATGGACGTGTATGTGTGTGTGTGTGTGTGTGTCTGTGTGTGTCTGTGTGTGTGTGTGTGTCTGTGTCTGTGTGTGTGTCTCTGTGTGTGTCTGTGTGTGTGTGTCTGTGTATGTGTCTGTGTGTGTGTGTGTGTGTGTGTGTGTGTAATTTAGGGATTTTGCTTGGTAACTTACATACATGTTCTCATCTACGATGGCACATTTTCTGTAGGTAACTTTCTGGAAATCTCTTAAAGGAAAGAGGTCTTTTATTTCTACTTTGTTTCCATAACGAATGCTATCATTTCCTTTTTGTGGTACATGATTTAATCTCTCTTATTAATGTAAAAGATTCAGTTAGATAAAAAAAAGATTACAGGCTTGTATATTAAAAACCCATTTGGGGGCTCTTGTAGCATAATTGGAAAATACTGGGCTGCTGTGTGATTTATGACGTACAAACAGAAAACAGACCGATGACAAGGCTATCCAACCACAAAATTGGCTGTGGTGGCGCAAGCTGGCCTGTCATTGGAGGGACTGGAGCCAAGGCTGGGATTCAGAACTGAGCGACAGTTTGGTCCTTCTTAGCTCCAGTCCCCCATGAACCTGAGAGGGTCTCGGTGTGTAATAGGTGTGTCCGCCTCTCACATCTGCTTATATTCTCGAGCACACACTGTGTTCTCCATGGAAAGCTGCTGAAGCTGGACAGCGTCATTTGCACATCTGCATCGTTAATACAGACTGTCATGATGACTTGAGCTTCTTCTGGTACTGCAACCTTTCCTTTCCTCTTCTGTTCAGCCCCTTTCAGGCCTCGCTTCTGAATGGCTCTCACGGGATCAGCCCGTGTTCCTGAAAATGATCCCAACATCTAATCTTTCTAGAGAATACTTTTGATGGATGAGGCAGCTTTGGGATTTTGTACAGCTTTGTGAAAATCAACAGGGATGGCAGAACTGGCTACTTGGCCTCACTCTCCTCTCTGCACAAAGAGAATTTCCAGCCAGGGACATGTGGTCTCAGATGAGTGTATAGGGCTGCACTGCTCTGGATGGGTGTGAAACGCTGACAGGCGTTTATCCTATGCGACCTGTTCTCCTCCAGGATTGTCCATGCCAGCACCGAGCTCAAGCCCCACTGGAAGCCTTGGGGCTTGGGATGGCTCTCATCACCACCATCCTCCACGACACCGAGTCCTTTCTGGCTTTGACCATCCCGCCAATCAATTCTAAAAGGACTGAGAGCTTAGGCCTATATGTCATGAATCTCTCCATGGAGACCCTAGATTTGAGAGTTTAAATGGACCTTAGATGTTTTGCTGATATGTTATGATATGTTTGCCTATCTCAAGCATGCTATCTGCTAGACCTCCAGAATTAGAGAAGGATTCTGAGGCCATGGTCTGTACCCAGCAGGAGAGAATGTGCGATTGACTGGTGATGCCTGTCACTTTCCAGGGTAGAGAAGAACCAAGGACCGGGCAGCTGACATCTTGTATCAGTCTAGTCCAAGGCAGAACTGGAGCTACCACGGCTTCCAAGTCCCCATCCCAGCCCCAAGGTACTTTGCACTTCCCGCTCCACAGCCAACTAACCATTGTTCTAAACAAGGGAAGAGCATAAAGAATAAACTCACAGCAGAATTATTCTCATCTACAAGAATGAGTAAAGCAGGCCTGCCGCGAAAGCGCCAAACAGGTATGACCCTGGTACCTGGATCGCTCCTCTCAGGTTAATCCCGGTTTCGATGGCCACATAGTACGAGGCTTGCAGGAACGTCCTCTGCAGCAGGAGGGCGAGGAACAGAAGCACGGCCAGGACGTAGGCATTGCCAAGGAACTCCTGGGACGAGACGAAGTAAACCCCGAGAAACTGTGTCTGTGGGCGAGAGAAGGCCAGTGGTGGCTGTTGCTGCCAGGCAAGTGGCACTGTTGGCACAGGTCATGCTGTTATACGGTTGGATTATGGGGGGGGGAGCTCTGTGTTTGCAAAACCCGTACGAGTCTTTGTAAAGCAGCACTCAGGGTGAGGAGCTGGGAGGTCGGCTCAGTTGGTAAAGTACTTGCTATGCCGGCCTGAGGATCTGAGTCCAGTCCTGGGCACCCGCATAAAAAAGCTGGGCATAGCAGTGTGGAATCCCAGCACTGGGAAGACAAGGAGGAAGGGTCCCAAGAGCTAGCTGGCCAGCCAGGAGCTGAATCAGTGAGTGCTGGGTTTAGTATGAGATCCTCTCTCAGAAAATAAGAGAATTGATCAGGTGGCTCAGTGGATAAGGAAAGTCACTTGCTGTGCAAGCCTGGCGACCCAAGTTTGGTCCCTGGAACCCACATAAAGGAGGAAGGGGAAAATCAATTCCAGAAAGTTGTCCGCTGACCTCCACAAGTGTCCTGTGGCACACTCACCCACACATACAGCATCATCACACACACACACACACACACACACACACACACAAATAATAAAATATTTTAAAATTTAAAAAATAAAGGAGAAAGCAATCAGGAGGACACCTGACATTGCCCTTTGACCCCATACGCGTGCATACACTGTGTGCACACACACACACCTAGACTAATAAATCCAGCCAAATCTTCTGCAGCAAAGGCTCCCTCTACCTCTGTCATCCTCCCACTCGGGGGGACAGAATGAGGCTCAGCTCTAACCTCAGGCATACACGACTCTCAGCACCTCTACCTTCATGCCCCTGGGGTTTACTCTGAACGGAACGAGAATAAATAGAGCAGGTCACGGCGGAGCCCAAACAGAACAGCTCCAGCAAATGGTACGATGCGTCCTCTGCCTCAGAAATGGAATCGACAATCTGCTGAGCAGGAGCCGTGACTTCTGGGCCAGGGTGTGTGTGTGCGTGTGTGTGTGTGTGTGTGTGTGCGTGTGTGGCTGGTGCTGACTGTTCCCGGGGGATGATGGGAACGAAGCACTGACAACAGCTGAGAAGAACACACAGGACCCCCAGTTCCTTGGACTCCCAGGACCTCCTTTCAAGATTAAGTCACCCTTTCTGAACTCCAGCAGGACCCAGATAATAATCAGGGAAAAACACTCTGCCTTTGTGCTAAAGATACCAGGGAACACCAGCAAGCCTGTTTCCAAATCCAGCGCCACTGGCTCCCAGGAGATCTTTGAACTTGGTGAGCCATCACCCTCCAGCACAGCCACGTCCATCTTCCCATGAAGACAAAGCTCTCACCTTTCTGACACTGTGCCCTGACCGTGGACATCTGGGAGGATGTGGGAGGTGCTGCAGGGCAGACAGAGATGGGAACAAAACGAAGACAAACTCAAGACCACGACCTTGGCAGTGATCAGGCCAACAAGAGAAGAGCTCTCTCAGCGAATCTTTTCCGAGAATCAAGAGTTCCTGAATCTTGGCTTAGGCGCCAAGATGGCGGAAGACCTTACTGTCTAGAGTGTCTGTGGTGACTTTTCTACCACCTTTGAGGTTCATGGAACTGCCTGGTCCTGCCCACGGCCACCTCTCCATAGCTCCACAGGAGACCCAGAGCTCCCGAGTCTCAGCGCCACTAGAGAAACCACCAGAGGGAAGGGTGGAAGGTTGGGAGGGGGAGACATGACTCGAGGCAGCAGCAGCAGCCTTATGGGTCGGAAGGGTGAGACATAAGACATCAGAAAGCTCAGCGCTCCATTCTGCCACTCAGCGAGTAAGGCACCATCTGGGGCCCTGCTTCACACAGTGGAAAGAGTTTCACCATGGCGAAGCGGCCAGCACAAGGCTATGTGCTACTGAGAGACAACACGTGAACATGGATGGACCTGTGTGGTGCTGAAACACTCCCCCAGACCCACTGTCCAGATCTCATCTGGCCTGGAGTCACACTCTGACAGTTTACAGTCACAGACAGACTTGCGGCTTGCAGCAGATGGAAATATGCCCCTTTGGCCGGCTCTGGTCCAAAGATGCAGGCACAGTGCGCTGTTTGCAGTTACTGTTAAACCCAGCATCCTCTCAGAGGCCCAGCTCTGGAGAACAGAAACCATTAGTTTAATCCAAGCACACTGTCAGGATCATCCTCACTAGTGCAACTAAGTAATGCCTGTGCACACAACAGTATTTATTTCTGAATTACACTATGGGGGGGGGTGCAAAAGCTGTGCAATGCTCAGACACGGGGACTGTTAGGGACACTGAGATACTCATGGGAACATTATGCAGCCAAGATCCCAGGTCACCATGATGGAGAGCCATGACCTGCTACGTCACAACCACCAGAATAGACTTTGGCTATCGCAAGGGCAGGAAAGCCAACTGAGCACTTACGTTGGCCAGATAGGGGGTGTTTCCTGTCAAATGCACTTGCCAACATCTGTACATTTTTAAACAAAGCAGCAGGTCCCCCTTTTGTAGCTCAGCCCTCCGTCCCCCAGACACACACTCTCTAGGGCCAAAGATCACATTGCTGTAGATAAAGAAATGCCCTGTTAAAAACGAGAATACTGTCGTTAGGTATGTCACTGGGTTGTGGTTAGACATCTTTTTAAGGCAGCTTCAAAGGGGTGGAGCCAGAACACGTAGGTTCTTATGCAAAAGTGGGTGCCAAGGCCTGTGGGGCTCTCTGTAGTATGGAGTGCAGCACCCCGGGGTGGGGGGGTCAGCAGTTCAGTGTCATCCTTTGCTACATAGTGAATTCGGGTCCAGACTGTGCAACATGAAACCCAGTATCAAAAAAATGAAGAAAGGGAATAAATGGGTACCAGGCCAGGGAAGAGGCCTAAGAGAGGAGACCCTGCTGAACTCTAGCAAAAAAGAGGACTCTCTGGGTCCTGGGAGGGGGTGAAAGGCCCGTGGGAGGAGAGAAGAGACCTGGGCCACCGCTGATGGAAGACAAGGGCTTTGGAAGGCTTTATGCCCTAGACTTGTGTTTTCACAAGCTCTTAGGGAAGTTTTTTGCAAGTTGATGCTTAATATTCTTTTTTTAAAAAAATTAACTACATTTAAATTTATGTATTCTGTGTGTGGCCGGGTGTACAGGTGTGCATGCACGACAGTCTACAAGTGAGGTCAGAAGCAGCTTGGGAAGCCAGTTCTTTCCCTCAGCCACGTGGGTTCCAGGGATGGAACTCGGGCTACCGGGCTTGGCAGCAAGCGCCCTTCCCCACGGAGCCATCTCTCCGGCCACAGACCATTCTTTTAAGTGGATCAGTACCTAGGCTCTCCGTGCCCCATGTTCTCTTCCGGCAGTGGAGGCCTGCAATGGAGGCCACTGGGAGCACCAAGGACTGAGTCCAGAGGGGGTGGGAAAGCAGGGGAGTCAGTGACATGAAAGCAGCCACCTCAGGCACTCTGTGAACATTGTCACGAAGAGGCCACCGACACACTGACATCCCCACACCACAGAACCAGCAAGACATTAACGATCACTGTGTCACCAAGAGTGAGAGCGACAAATATGGTCACTCAGGGAGGAGGGAGGGGGAGACAAGAGGAGAATAAGAATAAGGAGAGGAAGAGGAGGAGGAGGAAAGAGAGAAAGAAAGAGGATATTACACACACAACCATCAACCATTTTTTTTTGTAAAATGTTTGGAAACACACATAACCAGCCTGCATGCTCTTCCCACCGTAGCCTAGAAGGGTCAAAGCTTTGGCCTTGGATCCAACCTCAGCTGCTCTTTTTCTCTCCCCCTCCAGCTCAGCTGATAGCCCAGGGTGGTGCTGGCAGGTTTCAGATACCAGCCACCCTTCATGAATCCAATTCCATCGCCCTCCAGTCAGCTCAGTGGCATCCCTGGCAGGTGACAGATTGGCGAGGGGGTTGGGCAAGAGAGCGGGGATGGAAAGAATTAGATCCTGGGTCGAGCCCAGATTTCTCTGGGAAGAGAGAGACAGTGGGGCCAGGAGCTTCAGAG
>CABHPH010153457.1:0-21089 GCA_902168325.1 Peromyscus nudipes
TCTCAAGACCTGGGAAGCTCACATCAGGGTATCATGATCCCTGGATATCAAGAACAGAGACATAGGATTTAATGATGGATGTCACTCTTGCTTTGGTATCATTCTTTACTATATTTTTATCCTTCCCTTTTGAAATTAGAATGTTTGTTCTGTGTCTTGCTATATAGGAAATATTAATATTTCTTTTTTGTTGTTGTTGATAGGGGCTCTTGGAAAAGTGATTTTACCTCAAGTTTTAGAAACTTTGTGATTGTCTTTCTGAATAATTTTGGAATTGTAAACACAAACAAACAAACAAACAAACAAAACAAAACAAAATTTGGAGATTGTTGCAGAAGGACTGAATGCACTTTGCATTATGATATGGCTGTTAGTTTTTCAGGGTCAGGAACAGAAAATTGTTGTTTGCGTATGAAATGTCTCCCATGGGCTCTTATATTGAATACTTGGCCCCCAGCCAATGGTGCTGTTTTTGGAGGTTCTGAAAAGTACTGACATGGGTCCTGATAGAGGAAGTAGGTCACCAGGAGCACGTTTTCAAGGGTATATCTTGCCCTGTCCTGGAATTCCCTCTATTTCTCTGTTTGCTGGCTGTAACAATATGAGCTTCTGTTCTCTACCACTTCCCCTATTTTATAATGAACAGTACTGTCTAAAACCATGATCCAGAATAAATCTTCCTTCCTCTCAGTTGTTTATGTCAGGTACTCTGCCACACTGAGGACAAAGCTAACACTGAGCTGTATTTTCTTTTGCCTCCAAATATTTCAAAAGTGCATGTGTTTTATACTTATAGCATTTTCCACTTGGAATAGGTAGGTTTCATGTGCTCATTTCAAACCTATATCCACCATCTCCCAAACTAAACAGTATGGTCCATTGTATAGAAGAAACATGGAATAAAATATGAGAACTAAGAAGTGGGAGCAGAGGCTGGAAAACCCTGCTTCTGTCATTTCAGGACATCCAGAAAGTGTTCCTCCAGTTTAGATGATCACATCTGAATAGAGAAATGACTAGCATCTGTGGGGATGCTCAAGGGTACAGGAGTGGTCCTAGTGAAAGTAATAGAAAAGTATGTCCTTTCAGAAAAGTTTGTAGACAATGCTTGCCGTGGTCAGAAGAACCAGCAACTCAAAAGCCACTCTGAATGCCAAGTCCAGGCATACTATTACAAAAATGGCTTTATTAGGGAGATAAAAACAATCTCTGTGCCCTAATTCTGTTCTTAACTAAATATGCTGCCTGATTTAAGTCATGTAAATATATTCTTTCCAGTTCCTCTCCTACCTACTATAATTATAAAACTGAGGAATTAAACTAGATAATCTCTAACTTTCCTTACAATTAAAAATGTACTGTGCAAAAATTACAGTATATGAACTAAAACAGTTCAGGAATTAGATGCACACAGATATTATAGCTGGCATTTGGATGACAGAACAGTACAGTTACATAACATAGTTATTTTATCCTATTCTGGGAAAACATTAAGATAGTGACAGAATATTGAAATAATAATTATCAGTGATGTGTTCTATAAGTGCCATCATTTAATCTTTTCCTCCCATTTTCCTAGAGGTGGAACCTCTTTTGATACAGGAAATAATGGGTTTTCTATTATTGGGCATATTGAGTAGATTCTGGAATTTTAAGTTCACTAAATCTCCATGTGTTTTCCCAAAAGCTATTCTGCTAAACTTAAAACATATTATATTGATGTCCCATAGGAAATCAATAGACTATTTCACTCACATCTTCTCTTTTATATGCACATTAAGTATCAGTTAATATACAAAGTATGGATATTGAAATAAAATTGACAAAGAGATCTAAGAGAATTAAAGTCATTCCAGAACTGATTCAATGGATCAGGAAAGACGTAGGCATCACTCCTTCCCAGAGTCTCCTGAAAACTTGCAGTTGGCTTTATAGCATCAACTAAACCAGTCTATGCACGCCTACTTCAGGAAAGCCTCTCACTGACACATTTTTATGAAATCCCCGAGCAGTTCTAAAAGGTGGCATGTTCTAAAACTTCTTTCTCATTATGTGACTTTATTAGAACATTATAGCTCTGTTTTCCTAGGATACTGTAGTCCAAAGAATTAGCTCACACCAATAATAGTAAATCAAGAATTATGAAAGAAACAAAAACGAGGGACAAAAAAAAAAAACAGTGACAAGAGGGGAGTTGGGGAGACAGGTCAGTGGCTAAGGGAACCTGCTGCTCTTACAGACTGGAGTTTTGTTCCCAACACCAACTTAGGTGACACAGACTGTCTGTAGCTCCAGCTCTGTGGGACCTGATATCTTCTTCTAGCTTCTCTAGGCAGCTGCACATGTGCATATAACCCCAGACTGACCCACACATACACAAAATTTCAGTGACAATGTGACATAACAATACATGCTTACAGCCTTTCATGTAAGGTAGGGTTGTAGACTGAGTCAATGAACTGGAAAAGCGAAATGTCTGTTACAGCAGGTAAAAATGCCTAGGAGACATCATGACTGTGAGATCAGCATGCTAAGCTGAGGACTGACAAGAAGTAGAGGAGGCAGGTCCCAAGGCGACAGTAGGATGGTGACGGCCATCTCCAATGAAGTCTTGAAAATGAATGGAGAGCCCGCAGAATCCATTAAAAAGATTGCCTCTTTTCACAAGTGAGGGAGAGGGCAGCAGGATTCTGCAGAGCAAATGAAGCCTGAAGAAGTGCCCACTGAATTGAGAACCTATAAAGAAGACAGCTGATAATAAAGAAATGGATTCCTTGGGATTCCTGTCAAGATGGAAGGGGGCCCTTTGCAGCATTATTCTGAAAGTGGTGAAGCATAATAGGAATTTATAGGTAGACACCAACACAGAAAATGGTTGGGAAAGAGGCTTGGATTCTGGGAGGTCCATAATATGGCAAAGGAGAAACACTGTGAAGAACCACGTATCTGGATTGAAGAGAGAAAGCAGGAAGTAGAATTATGTTTACATTGGGTGTGCTCTTTTAGTACAGAGAGCAACATCTGGCTTTGGTTACATTTATCTGAGCATAGTGAAAATGTTTGAATTAACCAGAAAAGATTAGACTAAATTTCATAACAGTGTTTACATAGCAGAATAAATGACAAAACAGATACATGGGGAAAGTGTGTGTTTATGCACACATTTCAAAGAGCACCCCAAGCTACATTATCTTAGCGTGGCTGACATAAACCAGGGCTCTGCATAAACTCCTAATGATAGCCATTACAAATTATGTTAGGCTAAGGTGGTTTAAACATAGATATCCCATGTCTGTGTTTATTGTTGTGATAAAGGGAGTCTGAATACATTTATACCAAAATTAAGTGAAAACATGGTTAGGAAATGTATTTAAATTTTATTTTCCTACTTCCAGTATAATTTCAGATGACATCTTTATTCTCAGGAACTACAGCTCTCACAAAAAGAATCTGTATCCATCTTTTATCCCTAAATAAATATATTTAGTCTCTATTTGTTAGCACATTCACAGGATTATTACAATCTTTAGATCAGCAGTCTTGAGTTTACCTGTCTACCCTGACTAGATTTTAGAGATTCCAAAGAACATTAATAAAAGGCATTATTTGTCTTGACCTTGTTTTTAGATTTGAACTTCTGTTCTTGACATTGTATCATTTGGTTTTAACCAGAAAGCAAAGGCAAATGACAGTGGATGGGAGAAGATCATGCCATCCCCTATCAGGAAAAAAAAAAGGGCTCATCTGAGCAGGAACTTTAAAGCTTGGGAAGTTTCATTTCTTTGCTAAGGGCTAGTTCGGCATGTCTGGTTCTAAGGGAAATAACTAAGGGTGACAGGAGCAAACACAGTCATCATCTTGTAAACACTCATCTGTATCATCTGTTTACAGAAAGGAGAAGCACTGATTGGTCACAGATTTGTTACACAGGACCTAGGAGTTCTGAGCTGAGTGCTTTTAGTGAGTCCTAAACCATGCGTAGATTGGCTGTCCTGACAAACCTGAAATGAAAGCAAAGGATCACCTAAAAGCTTTGCTTTCCAGTACCCGAGAGCTCCCCTCGCCTGCCCCTACCCATCCCACTCGGTCCTGCCCCGCACCACCCCCTTCCCCTTTCCTAGAATTCTAACTCTCTGCTAAAGCTTGTGCCACAAAATGGTATGACTTGGGGAGAGACTAGAAGATCTGGCCCAAAGCGACATTTAGCGTGATCCCGGACTGCAGGAGAGTGAAGCCTGAGACTGCTCAGGCACTCCAGAAAAGATAAGAGCTACATGCGATTTGACACATTAAAGCGGGAGGAAGTAGAGGCAAGAGAACTGATGAAATCTAGGCCATCCTACTACAACATAAGTACACGGCAAGACCTTGCTAAAGCGGGGCGGGAGAGAAGAGAATAAAGGGAAAATAAAGAACATAAGGCAAGAGGGAAAATTGACAGGCAAACAAACAAAACAATAATAAAAAATTCAAAACAAATCTCACTACAAACTCTTAGTTGAGCATTATTTGTATGGTAAGTTCAGTATGAACTCATACGCTACATATATGTGTTGTATTGTACTCAGGGAGAGTAACAAGCAAATAATATGAAAGCCATCAGTCATTTCATTGCTTTTAAGATTTTAATTATCTCAAATTCTTCTTCATATTTTTAGCAAAAAGCTCTATTTTAATCATTTCTGATTGGTTTTATGCAAAGCCTAGTTTTCCTTAGCACTTAACATGAGAATTTACGCAGCTTTTATGTGAGGTTTTTTTTTTCATGTTTTATACTCTTTCATGGTTCTCAGATCATTAAAGGTTCTTTAAAAGTTAAACTAGATTAGATTGTATGCAGTTTTCAGAGAAGAGTGATACTCATGGCATAAACTGATTCCAGAAAAGTCATCGCCAAACTGGTGACATATTTGTATTTAAAGACAAACTATTTTTCATATCATAAGTCGTACTGAATTCTTCTCAAGCTTGAAAGAGGATTATGTCTTTTTCAACAGCTTGCTGTGTAGTTTATATCTTAGATGTTTCCCAAAGGTCCACCTGCTAAGGGTATATCCCCTATGAAGGCACTATTGTCAGAGAGTAAGCCTTAAAGGGGTAGAGCAGAATGGGACATCTGTTGGTCACAGAGCATGCCCCTGAAGGGAATGTTATGTCTGTAGCTCCCTTCTTGATTTCTTAACTTCTCAGCCATGAGGTGAGTAGCATTGCTGGCCACATGCTTCTCCTGTGATGTTCCTTCACAGACTGCAGCACGGTGCAGTGATGAGTCAAGGGATGGAACTTGACAATGTGCATCTAAATGAACCTCCTTTCCCTATTGATCAACTTGAGATGCTTTTCTAGTAGTTCAAAGCTGAAGGTCACGAATTCTTTTGTGTCACTAGTCAGCTTAATTGTTATCTCATAAGAAGAGTGTAATTCCAGGAAACAAATAATGCACCAATATTCTTCCATTACAAACCTGGGAAATTAAAATAGATGGTATAATTATCTTCTAAAATTTTGTATCTAAATATCAGTTTTAGGATGATCATGAAACAGAAGATCTTATTTAAATTCATGAACTAGAAGACCATTATAACACTTCTAATTGTGTTTATAAATGTATTTGATAGTTTTTAATGTGACTGTTTTTTTTTGGGGGGGCGGTCTGTCGCTTTTGTGGAAATTTTGAATTTGGTCTGATTTCTTGTATAGCTCAAAGTCTCTGGACCACCCTCCTATCTTCCCCTTTTCCACGTGCCTCTCTTTTTTCTTCTTTCCCTCCTTTGTCCTTGTCTTTCTTGTTCCTTGCCCCCTCCTTCCCTCCTTCTCTTTCTTTCCTTCTGCTAAGAACACTTGACATGATGTGACATCTTGACAAATCTGTGGGTGCACCTAGTAACATTATTAATTGTAGTCAACATGTTGTACATTGGTTCTCAATAACTTCTCTTGCATAATCTAAGCCCAATGACTATTGAAAATCATGTTTCTGTTTCCTCCTTCCTCTTACCCCTGGAAATTTTTATTTTCTGCCTCTCTGTGTCTGAGTATTTTCAGTTGACTTACATAAATAGAGTCATTATGTACTTACCATTCTAAGACTTGTTTATGTCCCTTAAAGTGATGAATTCAAGTTTGTCTATGCTGCTGCTCATGGAAGTGCTGTGGATATCACTCTGTATAAATAAAATGCTGATTGGCCAATAGCCAGGCAGGAAGTATTGGCGGGAAAAGCATAGAAAAGAATTCTGGGAAATGGAAGGCTGAGGCAGAGAGACGCTGCCAGCTGCCACCATGAGAAGATGTTAAGATACCGGTAAGCCACGAGCCACATGGCAACTTATAGATGAATAGAAATGGGTTAATTTAAGATATAAGAACAGTTAGCAAGAAGCTTGCCACGACCATACAGTTTATAAGTAATATAAGTCTCTGTGTGTTTACTTGGTTGGGTCTGAGTGACTGCGGAACTGGTGAGGGAGAGAGATTTGTCCTGACTGTGGGCCAGGCAGGACCAGAAAACTCCAGCTATATGGAAGACTTTGTTTCTTTTGAAAAGTTTAATGATATCCCATTGTAGGCATATCTACCACAGTTCTATATCTTTTCTGCTGTTAGTGTATATTTGGGTTTATAAAATCAGTAGTATGGAGGTTACTTGAAAATTTAAAAGTATGCATTTTAATATGTATGGGAAGCATAATGAACTAATATGATTAGTTTCTTATATTTATTAAGAAATTGTTGGGTGGTTCGGGGTTTGGGAAGGATCTCAGGGGATTTAATGAAACCATGATGCTTATATAGTGTATAAAAATGATATTTTTTTCAGTTAAAAAGTTAATTAATTATTTTTATTTCATATAACATTAAAATTTAACTTAATTCTATAGAACCTATAATGGAACTTTACTTCTATTTTCCTATAGGAAGTTATTTAAATTTATCAGCAAAATTAATAAGCAAAACAAATCATATTTGGAGTTAAAAAACAAAACCAATTTTTGCTCCATTGCCTTCAAGTCTTTTTCTGAAATAAGAGAAACTTTAGAAGTGCTGTTTGTACTGGATAAAATGAGAATAATTGGAAGACAGAGAATAGAGGTTTTGCCCTTAACGGACCTACGGTCTTACAGTCTCAGAAATGCATAAGTAGGAAGATTCTGAGACAACTGAACCAAGTGGAACTTTTACATGCCATGAGAAGACAATTTTCATTGCTGCCAATGAAATGTCTAGGCTAAGCCACAATAGTGGGGGAAAACAACTTCAAGACTTTATGCTGTGCAAAATAGATATGTTTATTGTTTGTGCAATAAATAAACAAATTTTTGTTTGAACATTTTCTAAGTTTCCTTGGCCTTGCTATTTTAGTGAATGCAGAAAATAAAAATCACTACATGTAATAGAAAGCAATATGTGGACATTACACCAATGTGCTTCTGTTACTAAGGCACTCTAAGGGCAAACCATGGTCTATGGTGGCAAACATAAAGAAGAACATTTGATATCTTATCAGATTTGACTATGATACTCTGATTGACTGAAATTACACTTTTATGTTTATAAATTCTGTTAAAGAACAGCCTAACAATTGGTAGGTAATTTAATTTAAAAAATACTTATCTTTGAACATTTTTATTTTACTTTTGAAATTTCATACATGATAAAATAAAATATGATCATATCTACCCTTCATTTCCCCCCCTCACCTCCCCATATGCTCCTTAATATTCCTCTTCTCAACTTAATGTTTTTTTTTCTTTTTGATAATGTACTAAGTCCACTTAGTGCTACATATATGTGTATGGGTGGGGAGGACATCCACTGGAGCATGGGGCATCTACCAATCCCCATATCCCCATAAAGAACAAGTCTCAACTACCAATCCCTGAGCTGCAGCAACCATAGAATGCCAGTAACTCCCCAGCATAAGGTAAGGCATGGCTATCATCTACTGTATCTATACTGGGATTTTAGATGGCTTGCTCTTGTGTGGTTTTTGCAGGTTACTACAGCAGTATTGAGATCATGATTGTAAAAGCCATGTCTTGTCCAGAATGCAGACTTGAAAGCATTATATGGCATTCCCTGGCTTTTGCATTCTTTCTGCCCCTTCTTCCACAATATTCTGTGGAATTAATATAATGTCTCATTAAGGATTAGAGATTCATTATCTTATTCTCACTATTTTATAAATCTTACATTATTTAAAATACAAACTATATTTTTTATTTCAGACATTCCTAACTAAAGTGACTTCTCTTTATATAACTACTCAGTCACACTCTTAGACTATAGATCATCTTTATTCCTGTCAAAAATCAGTAAGTTCATTGCAATTTTTTATTTGCCCATTTCTCATTAATCTACTCCTTTACCTCACAGTAGAAAACATTACTTAGAAAGGATGAAATAGCCTTTCTTTGAAGGGGAAAATATTGAAGACATTCTTTTCTCTCTTCCAGAAATGTACACACTATTTTGTGATTAAGTGACCAAATGCAATTTTTTTCTGCAAAATGTTCACACTATTTCTTTGGATTGCAGATAAGCCCATAACTTTAACAGTGAGTTAATAATAAACAAAGGATTAGTTGTATCGTATCAAATTGACGCAAAATCTTTTCCCTTTAAACTATTTACCAATGGCATACATTTTATAGTTTCCTTCCTCCTTCCCTCCCTTCCTTCTTTCTCCTCTTCTTCCTTCTCTCTTTTCATTTTGTCCTTTCTTCCTTCCTTCCTTCCTTCCTTCCTTCCTTCCTTCCTTCCTTCCTTCCTTCCCACCTTTCTTCATTCCTATCTATCCATCCATCTCTTTGATCTTTCTCTCTCTCTCTCTCTCTCTCTCTCTCTGTCTCTCTCTCTCTCTCTCTCTCTCCCCCCTCAGTTATCTATAACTATAAGATATCTGTGAATTCTTTGGAACAATGCAAAGTTATTATAAATCGGAAAGAATGTTGAGGTGACACCCATTTTATATGAGGACATAGAGGCAGAGGCAACACTGGCCTTAGGAAAAATAAAATTCTAAGATAGATTAAAAAATGGTGGTATCCGAATTTCTAGTTAAAGATTTTTCTACTATGTATTATCTACTATGTGTTATTCTACTATGTATTATTTAAATACTCATTTTCCAAACTTACCCTTGAATTTTTTAATGACTTTTTAAATGGCAATGACCCTGAATAGGACACACAGGTTTTTCTTGCCTCATTAAGCCTGGAAGGGGTGACTGTTCTGAGCCTCCCATGTTTTCTTCCTTAAGGCAGAGAGTTAATAGCATGTGTGAATAAGGCATTTGCTTAATCCATCATATTGGAAAGCTTTCCCTAGACAATACTAACCCCATATTATATACACTCTTTTATCTCAAAAGGGCCCTGATATTACTTAGAGGAGAATTTAACTCCCTTCTATGCCTAGTAGGCTAAGTGGCAAAATCTTTTCTAAACACTTCATCACAGGCTACAGTCAATGGTTGGTAGCAGATGCTTTAAGGCCAAGGATCCCAGGTGAATTTTCAGGTCATGACCTTTTGGGATTTGAAGGCAACACTCATTTCTCTTCCTTGTTTTTGTTGTTCTACAACACAGGCCACATTTCTAGTAGGCCATAAATGGATATTAGTTGTAATAAAAAAAAGCCCTCTGAATATATTTATTTATCTGCCATCAATTTATTTATTTTTGTGCTTTGTCATTGGGGAATATTCATTCCTTAGACTAGGAAATAAAGGGCTTACATTTTCCTTATTGACTGACATTGTGCTTTGGAGTCTAGCTTATATTTCAGGGTGTATTTGGAAGCTCATCCTTTTGGTGGATAATTGGCTCATGCAGTATAACTCTAGATTTTGGTTATCTTTCCTGGGACCAGGATGAGGTTTTGACATTAGCCTCAGTTCTCTATGTGTTCATTTGTTTGTAACAGTTGGAATTGTATGATACCTTCTTGGCATATTTTCTTTGCCCTTATTAAAGGGCATCTCAGCATTGATTTGTAGATAAAGTGGGCTATATGTGCATAAACTATTCAAAATATCCAAAAAAATGAATCAGAGCACCACACATAGGAAATCAGGCCCATTCTACGGACAAACATACAAATCTATGCTCTCTTTTTGCCTACAAATTTTCTTAACACATGAAATGTTGCTTTTCTCAGAAAAGGACAAGTTAGTGGAGACGAGTCCACATCCTCATCCACGTCTTCAGTCCTCTGCAAACAGGAACATTGTTAATTTTATAGCTTTCACTCTTTAGGAATTCTCTTCATGTAATCTTGCCTTTATCTATGACCACAGCTACATCATTCTGAATGAATGCACAATTCTTCTTAATAGAAGCATATATAGATTGAATTTCAAAATATATGTGCATTCATGTAGAGACTTTGCCTTACTGTACTCTTTATTTTTTGAACAATTGTAGTGGGTAGCCACTCCAGCTTTGGTCTGGAAGTTCCAATACCCAATGAGGCTTCCGTACTATTACGCCTACAAGGCGGGGCCAAAGGAGGGCCTGAAGACCTGAGATTGGGATGCGCGGCGCTCTCTTGTTTCCTGGAGCTGGACGCGAGAGGTAGACCGAGGAAAGTTCTCCAGAGAACACCGCCGGACTGCGCTGCGTCTCTTCCAGAACCCATCATCTACCTATCCCTTCATTTGTGAGTTACGCCTTTAAATACATCTCCTTTTAACTACGTGGAGTGGCCTTAGTAATTTCAGCAATAAACAATCATACACAAAATCTTGAGATTAATTATACAATATTATACAATTAATAAATATTTTGATCAGATATAGTAACATATAAGTATGTATCAAATCAAACATTTGTAAAGCTCAACTGTCACTATGAGACCAATTATTGAATTCATCTTCATAGCACTTCAAAGTGTTTCTGCTTGTGCTGTATGTGAAAGCACCTTTAACTCATTTTCTCACTTGTCTGGTCAAATTCACTGTTTTCTGCCTATATGTGCGATACATAAATATAAAGGAAAGGGCAGCCATTTTCTGGAACCTCAGGGCACTGAGAAAGAAGAATGTTTCCTTTGCCCTTGACTTATGTTAAGTATTCCGCTCAGGTTAGAGAACATGCTTGTCTGATTTTCTGCCCTATTTTTCTTTGCCAGAGCAGATAGAGTATGCTTATCTAGTAAAAGCACTCCAGAGCAGCATTAAGCCAGGACACCTGTGGAGCTTGTCAACAAGGTTCTCAGACAGGTTACTGGCTGTTGGAACAGCTTGAAGAACAGAATAACAAGCATTCTTTGGTGTGGAAAATGTGGATCTCTGTGCTATCATGTGAAAGAAGAGAAGTTGATCAACTAACTGGATGAGGGAAAGGAAGAAGTATTCACTTTCTTCCCATTTCAAAACTGGTCAGTAATCTATAGCTTTGTTTAGAAATCCACATCCCAGGAGAATTGCCATTACCAAAATGTAAGTATAAGAACAGGACCTGGTTCACCTACTAGGATTTTAATATTTGGAGACTTGAAGATAAATGACATTAATTTGTTGCAAATAGTATTTGAGTTGATGATCCAGACTTCCCATTTATAACGAGAACTGATCTAAATAAAGTGAGAATTGTGATTTCCTATTCAATTAATTCATTTGGGATTTTTATCATAATCAAAGTAGCTTGTCATTAGCTTAGGAAAATGATTCAAAAGTTTGTGAATATTTTGGATAACACAAACTGTATTAATTCACATTTAGATAATTTGACTAATGTTTAACAGGTAATAAGATGTATTAAGCTCCAAGGAATATGATAGCATTATAACCATTATTCATGCATATGTATTTGGTATTCATGTGTGTACAGGGTTCAAGTGGATGCTGGTGCATGTGTGCAGTTATATGTGTTGAGACTCAGAGTTGAGAGTGTCTTCCTCCACTGGTTTCCACTTTGTTTATGGAAATGGAGTCTCTTGGTGAAGCTGATGTTTATCAGTTTGATCGAGTCTAGCTATCCACCTTGTTCCAGTGTTACCCTCTTCTCTGCCTCCATAGTCTTGGTATTACAGAGGGCCATCATACCTTCTGTTCCCAGCCTTCATGCAGTCTCTGAGAATCTGAACTCATGCACTCACACTTGCATTGCAAGTACGTTATCTACGGGGCCATCCCACAGTCTTTATTTTCACAACTTTATTCAACATCTGAGTTCACAATGGAAAAAATATAGAAAATACAATTACAGAAATTCACAATGGAAAAATTATAGAAATTACAAAGTTTCTATGAACAAGATAGTTTTTTGTACGAACTAGATTATTATTTTTGGGCTCTAAACTTGGTGATTATCTTTTCTCCTATTGGAATAAAAGATGTGCTTTCATCTTTTGTGCCAAGGGTCATTTGTGGAAAGTGAATGTAGAATATTGTGAATACAGAAAAGAAGTGGGCACTTGAATTTATATTTTACTTCACAATATGAAACCATCATTTCAGAAGCCATAGATGCCAACTATAGATTTAAAATAAATTTTTCTACCTTTCAGAATGAATGGCATTTGATAAATTAATCAGTTTTTACCACTAAATAGCAAAGAATGATGCCCAAGACACCTGCAACCAACCCTCAGTGCTTAAAGGAAAAGGGGAAGAATAATTTCAAACACTAAATTATTTCCCAAAGGTTTTGCTCTTGGCTTTTTAATAAATTGAGAATTTCAAAGGCAAAATCATTTACTATTTGCTCTAACAGTTATATTAATTTCTGTTTAATGAAGTTGATGACTGTGGGAGAAAATAAGTGTTAGTTTACAGAAGCATGAAAAGAAGAAAGCAGTGTTCAAATGTGACAGCAGCTTCCTGCAGAGTGAACCATCACTGGATCAATTCTGAATCTGAGAGTACAGGTTTGAAAAAGGCAGCATAAAACTGTCTCTTAAGTGCTTAAACATGATTATGTGTCAAACTGATTTTTTTTAATTATTACCTAAAGTTTAAAAACTGTATTATGTTCATACTATATCTCCAAAAGTAGAGGCATACAATTGCTAATTCATAACAAGAGCCCTATCCAGGAATTCATATAACAAACATCCCTTTCGGCCTTCCTTGCTGAAGTCCTGTATTCTGTAAATGACAGACAATACATCACTATGACCTTGCTGGATACCTACAGCTATGCTATGACATACAGGAGTTTCAGAGCCTTAATGATGGACACAAGGATTGAAGTGATAGTTTAAAATAATCATGGATTGACACAAGTTTCATGAACTAGGATTCCAGCACACAAGCTTGCTGTGAATTAGAGCTGTGCCTGGCTTTTGACACCTCTTTATCCTGTATACAACTTTGGGAAAGTCTTGTAGCTCTTTATATTTGGCAAGTAATCACACTTGGAAAATGGGGATGTTATGTGTGCAGTACTCTGTATAGTTGTTAGAATTCCATAAGATACTTACAATCAATTCCCATGCTTTAAATTATGTTTAAGAAAATCTAATGTTCATTTTTGTTTCAACACACACTTGTCTACATGTCAAGGTCCAATACTAGCTCTCCTGAGATTTGTTATGTCTGATTATTAGCTCTTTTGTATTACCTTATCTATGTCTCAAGATGATACTAGTATTATGCATAGTCTACATCTTATTAAAGATCATAGTAGTCATTTGATAAGTTATCTAAAATCTTCATGAATGCCAGATATCATATTAGGCACCTGAGATCTCGTGATTTTAAAGTACAAATTATTTACTTCATGAGGTTTTCAGTCTAAAAAGGAACAGAAGAAATTGACATAGTCCAGAATGAAGAAAGATCAAGATAGTCATAGCAATATTGTCTGAGAAGAACTTGATGGAAGACTTTGCAAATTTGGTCAGTCTGAATCTTCAAAGATGAGAGGTGTGTGGTATGGCAAGCAAAGGAGAAGGAATACCGAGATGGTGAAAAGTGTAAAACTTGCTCAAGGCCAAGTTTTCTCAGGAATATGAAACTTACTCATCACTGTCATTGCTGTTACTATTACCAGTGACACTATGTGACCAATAAGTCCAGTGTGCTGGGTATCCACATGAAGATGAACTAGTAGATATGTGCATTCACTAAATTCAGTGCTGAGATGAACCTTTAGCTCCTTCCACTAAGAACAGACCCCGTTGTATCAGTCACATCCAGGATAAAGAAGAGAATCTTGATAAGAATAAACAAATGATGCATTTTGGGCAATAATTCAATGAGCAAAATGCTTGTTAACATAGTTGTGTTTGGTGTTGGAGAGATGCAATATTTAAAGCTCTTGCAAAGAACCTGAGGTTAATTTCCAGTGCTCATAGAATGGCTCCCAACCAACAACATCCAATATCCTCTCTTGTCCTTAATGAGCTGCTCCAAGCATGCAATGCACATAAACTCATGACAGTTCACAATTATAAACACAAAATAGCTACTTTGAAAAATAGTCATGCTTCTCATATGATGTATAAAATAAGATCCATCAAAAAGTGGATAAATTCTGTAAATCTTATACTTACACAAAAAAACACACAGATGAGTTTAGGAGATAGAAATAGATATACACACACACACATACACACACACACACACACACACACACACACAGAGAGAGAGAGAGAGAGAGAGAGAGAATGTATTTGTTGCTCTGTTGCTCTTCCTCATAGTCGAATAAATTATCCATAATTGCCTTTTATTTATTATTTATCTGTTTGTCCTCTTCTATGTATATTCTAGGGTCATCAGGGGTTCACAGTGTCTGAATTTCCTCTATCATTTATACTATTTAATTCTCAGTATAGTATAATAGGAGTTAAATGAAATTCCCAAGAGTTCAGGAAATTTATGAGAGATAAAATTCCAAAGCAACTGTAAACAGCTGAGTGAAGGACCTTATGCAGTTCACCAGCAATTTCACTGATAATGAATGAGGTCATTGTATTTTGTTGTTAATTGTTAATCTCTATATTACTTGCTGTCAGGAGACTGGAGCCATACTGATCAAATTATCTTGCATATTTATTCATTTGGAATTATTTTTCTTCCTTAGCCTCCTTCCAGGTCGTGGTTTCTTGACTTTAGAGCTCAAACTGAGAAAGTGACACATAGAAACAAACTCTGATTCATAAACATTCTTGGGGAACTGGCTATTTTAACGTGTTCAAAATGAAGGAGTTTCCTAATCTTACATTCTGTATTAAGTAATTCCAGACTGATATATGAACAAGAAACATGCACACATGCTACTAGAAAATCCAAGTCACTTTTTTTTCAGGGTAAAAAAAATCTCTATTCATCTACTTTGAGAATAATGCCTGGTTTAATTTTTTTCATTACAGCATGTTGTAGATACAATATCTGAGCTCTTAGCCATTGAAGAGTTGAGGTTATTGTGTTAGTTGACCATGCTAGTTTATTTTGTTGTGTTCAGTTGTTTCTTTTAGGGAAGCAATTGTTAAATAAGATATGAATACTGGCAGTGAGAAGGAGCTCCAGACAGTGAAGTTGCATTGGCTTGGCATGTCACTTGACCTCTGAGGTCTGCTCTCCTCATCTATGAAATGGGAGGTGGGAAGTGTGTAATGACAGGAAGTTTAGGGGGATAAAGAAGGCAGAAACTGTGTGCAGCTTTAGATTGCTTGGTCCCTATAACTTAGCAGCAATATGTTTTATTCAGATAATGTGGTAGGTGGAGAAAACACTCAGCAGGTAAGAGCATGTACTACTCTTGCCAAGGACCCAAGGTTGGTTCACAGGGCCATATCAGGAGGTTCAGGACTCTGTAACTTCACAGAAGATCCTATGCCCACTCTGGCCTTGAGAACACTGTTACTCATGTGTACACTCTCCCTCAAACACCAACACACACACATAACTAAAAATAAAAGAAAATATCAAATTAAAATCCTTACCAGATAATGCAAACAAACAAGCAAACAAACAAACCACATAATTGGGGACATCTTAACCTAAAGTTCAAGGATATCTGACAATAAGTACTTTGTTCATGGGCACCTGAGAAACAATCTTCAATTAGCAAGTTGTTCACACTGCTTTCCTTTGTATTTGAAAGCCCTTTCAAAATAAATCTAAATCTCTGTCTATCTATCTGTCTATCTATCTATCTATCTATCTATCTATCTATCTATCTATCTATCTATCTATCTATCATCTATCTATCAATCATCTATTTTTCACAATCTACTAAAGGTGTACATCATAGTTCAATATTAATCTTTTGTGCAGGAGAAAAAGAATAATTTACCAAAATGACTCAGGAACCTGATAGATTTGGTGGTCATATGAAATCATAATACTTATATTGGAAAGCTGTTTTCTTCTCATCCAGTACATAAACCTGATGCTAAAATATTATATGGGGGACAATAAGACAAAATTCAGATCACAAATGTGACTGGAGAATAAAATTAAAACTGGGAAGACACAGACCATCCCTGACACTGATCAGCTATTTTAAGGAGAAAGAATGGAATTCTGGGATTCCTTGTAGTAGGCATAAGAGTGTTACTAACTCTATAAGGTAATTCTATAAGAAGCAACTACCTTTTACAAAAGTGTGTATAGCATCTTTTACTCTCAAAAGCAATGTAAATGACCCATCGTCTCTGAATTTTATCACTATTTGTGTTGCCACTTTTCTCATGTGACTATTCTCACACATAAAACATTATCTCAGCCAGGCAGTGGTGGTGCACACTTTTAATCAGGAGGCAGAGCCAGGCAGATCTCTGTGAGTTCAAGGTCAGCCTGGTCTACAGAGCAAGATCCAGGACAAACATCAAAGCTACACAGAGAAACCCTGTCTTGAAAAAACAAACAAACAAAAAAATTATCTCACTGTGAGTTTACATTGTGTGTACACACTGTGTGTGTGTGTGTGTGTGTGTGTGTGTGTGTGTGTGTGTGTGTGTGTGTATGTGTGATAGGCATGGGGACTTGGGTATGTATGTGCTACAACATACTTGTTGAATTCAGAAGCTGTCTTATGGAACTGATTTTCTGTTTTCACAGTGGAATCAATTTCAGGGCAGTCTTGCATAGTAACACTTTTATCTACTCAGACATTTCACTGGCCCTATTTTTAGTGTTTGTAGGAACACCCTATGGTGGTTTGAATGGGAATGTACCCCAAAGGTTAATATATTTATATACTTGGTTGAACTGTTTAATACGGATTAGATATTGTCTTTTTGAAGGAGGTGAGTCGCTGGGGGCAGGTCCTGAGGTTTCAAAAATTCAAGGCATTCCTTTTAGTTAGAGTTTTCCTGCCTGGCCCACAGTCATGACAAATCTCTCTCACCTGCCAGTCCCACAGCTGCTCAGACCCAACCAAGTAAACACAGAGACTTATATTGCTTACAAACTGTATGGTCGTGGCAGGCTTCTTACTAACTGTTCTTATAGCTTAAATTAGTCCATTTCCATAAATCTATACCTTGCCACGTGGCTTGTGGCTTACCGGCATCTTTACATGCTGCTTGTCATGGTGGCGGCTGGCTGTGTCTTCTTCCACCTTCCTGTTCTTTTCTCCTCTCTGTTAGCCCCGCCTATACTTCCTGCCTAGCCACTGGCCAATCAGTGTTTTATTTATTGACCAATCAGAGTAATTTGACATACAGACCATCCTACAGCAATTCCTAGTCCATCTCTTTCTGCCTCCTACTTATGGATCAAGTTGTGAGCTCTCAGCTGATCCTGCCACCATGTTTTTGCTCTACTATTATGGATTCTGTGATGGCTATTTTTGGTTGTCAATTTGACTACATCTAGAATTAACTAAAATTAAAAGATGGAGGGCATAAAAGTGAAGGATTTTGCTTAAACCGATATAGGTAGATCCACTTCTAGTCTGGATCTTTGAAGTAGGGAGACACACACATTTAATCTGGATCTTGAGTCAGGAAGACACGCTTTTAATGTGGGCTACATCTTTTGGAAGCCTATATACAGATATGGAAAAGGGAAGCTTTTGTTCTTTGTCTGCTTGCTCTCACTTTGCTTCATATCCATTCCTTCATTAGCTTCAGAGCCCACTGCTTTGGGACTCCAGTGTATACTAAAGACCAGCTGAGACATCCAGCCTTGTGGACAGAGTAACTATTGGATTTTAGAGTTTCCATTCACAGTTAGGCATTGGTAATGTAAGTCACTCTAATAAATTCCCTTTCTATATACACGGAGAGATTCATCATCATTCTAATAAATTCCCTTTCTATATACACAGAGAGATTCATCCTATATGTTCGGTTACTCCAGAGAATTCCAACTAATACAAACTCTAATGCTCTGAAACCATAAGCCCAAATCAAATACCTTCTTACATGAGTTGCCTTGGTCTGGTGTATTATCATAGCAAAATAAAAGTAATTAAAACACTGATAGAAAATTGGGGCAAGAATGAGATCATTGCTGTCACTGACAGGCAATGTGATGCTTAGGCCTTTAGAAATAGTTTGTGTGATAAATTTGGAAATGTTCGAAGACCAAAGGTGTGTCAGAAGCTCAGGTTAATGGATGATTCCATTTGAATGTAGGATAGAGGGTCAATAGTACTGTGGATAGCAAAGTCTTTATAACTTTCACATATAAATGAGAACTCTATGGGGAAAAGGACTAGCAGCTATTAATTTTGATAAAACAAGGAAAATACTCACTCTCTATGTACCTGTTCTATATTCTGCTTGAAGTCTTAAGTGTCAGTCTAAGATAAAATGAAGTTCAAGGGGATACAGACAGGAAAGAAAAAGAGTCATAGTATCCTCATTACACATAATATTTATTTTATACCAGAAACTTTAAATCAAGTTTCTTATTCTTGGTGCTAAGTTTATTGCTAGCCATTGGTTCTTCAGCCTGGAAGTCATTACTTTCTTTTTGTCTCACATATTTATATGGTGTAGAATTGCAGGAAAATACAAAATAATATATATTCTTGGGGAATTATTAGACAACCTTGGTATTATTTGTCTCTCAATCCTCCTTCACCATTTCTACCAACTTTCCTTCCAACTGAAGAACTATCCTGAATTTTTGTTTCCCAAGTCAGAGTGTCCCTCTATCTCAAATCCCTAATCAAAGAACGATGGACACCTAATGAATGGTGTGACAAGGAGAGTTGCCATGAGATGTCCCCATTATTGCTTGTTTAATGCAAAGTGGTGAGACCTGAAATGATATAATCATTAACAATAAAGCTGAACTAACATTTAGGCCTTTCCTTGATAATCTTAAAAATATATTTATATATTTATTGACTGTATGTCTGTGGGCATATATATGATTAGATGGTAGTTTTCAGAAATCTCTTTTCACTGTCTGTGTCTTGGTAATTGAACTATGGTCATCAAATTTGAAGGGAAGCTTCTCTACCCATCATGTTATTTGTCTGGACCACATGAGAAATCTTTTGAATAAACATAAGGAACCATACTTCTGTAGAAGCTTGTTAAAACACACACATCTAAAAACTATTTAAACGTCATTACTGTACAATGGTGTAGTCAATACTCAAACTTGAAATCATGTGCTAACAAATAAAGCCTCCTGTAGAATTGAAAAAAAAAACAAGGAAAATATATTTAGCACATTTCCCAAAAACTATAGTGTGACTGAATTTATTGTATTTTAGTATCTTAATTGAAAATAAATTCTTTTCCCATACAAAATATCTTGTCCACAGTTTTCCTACCTTTTACTCCTTCCAGTTCTTCCCTACCTCCTTTTGCCTCCAGATCCACTCTCATTCTGTCTCATTAGGAAATAACAGGCTTCTATGAGATTAAAAACCAAACATGACAAAATAAAACATAATAAGATAAAACAAAAACAAAAAATCACATCGAGACTAGACCAAACAACACAACAGAAGAAAACAGACCCCAAGAAAAGGCACAAGAATCAGGCATGCCCTTGTTCTCACACTCAGGAGTCCCATAAAAACACCCAAGGTGAAAGCTATGCTATGTTATGTAGAGGACCTAGTACAGACCTGTGCAGGTCCTGTGCTCACTGATTCAGGCTCTTTGAGTTCATATAAGCCTTGCTCAGTTTATGTAGAGAGTCTTGAGGCTGAATTTAAAATAACAGTCCAGTAAATTTACCAGAGGAAATTTCATGGAAGAAAAGCACTTAAGCTACGACATGGTCATTGGTGGCTTCTTTTAGCCAGATTTGTAGTGAAACTGAAGAATAAGGAACACAGGATAAAAACTTGAAAGGCATTCAGTGTACCTAAAAGCACGCAGTGGTAAGATTGTAGTCAAGGAAGTATGCTAAATTGAAGAGATTAGAATTATTTAAAAAGAGCTAAGCACTTCACTTTCCTCTGGGGCAATACAAAATTTTCCCTGAGAGCATTGCAAGAATTGACCAAACATCATCCATTTCAGGTGCCCAGCTCTAAATGCATACATTCACTTAAAACTAATTACCAAGAAGAAGTTGCTCCTGGGATACCTTGCTGGCATAGTATTTCTTGCAGGCGTCTTCTGAGAAGGTGATGTGTGGATCTGGGAGGCTGCTCATTAAAGCTTTTTGACTAGTCCTGACCAGAATTGTCTAGTTAATGTTCCTGTCTCAGAACCGGGGAGATTCTAGGGAATCTTTGAAACATGCTCCCAAAGTATTTTTTTAAATTTTAAATGCATATTAAAATTTTAAAATCTTTTCCTCATTGCTTAAAAGCTAATGCAGATGATCCACATGTGTATAAAAGAATAAGTGGGTAGAACAATACTTAGGTTTTTGTTTTTATTATAACATGTTCTCTTCCACACCATGTATTCATTGAAAAGGATAACCAAGCAAAACTATGAATTATTTTTTGCAATTTAAAGAACATGATGTGATTTTTCTTATTTTTGTTCCCTCCCCATCCTCCAGATTCATCCTCATTACCTTAGGATAGTAAATCATCTGGAAACATTCTAAAGACATTAGTAAATTCAATACTTATTTTGTGTTTTCTTTTGAATTAGGATCGTCAATCTCTTGGATTTTCGTACATTCTTTCAGACTCAGGAATTATTAACTACTTGTGGAAAGAATAACTATGCATTGGCAGTTATGATTTTTAGGTCTGAGGGGA